>VCJN01000827.1:0-123942 GCA_006384855.1 Tetraselmis striata
GCGCCGCGCGGGAGGGTGTCAGCGGCGCACCTTGCCGCCCATCGCATCGTCGACTAGGTCGTCGGAATGCTTGCGGATGAGGTGGTTGATCAGGTTCGTGGTGTTGCTAAACGTCATGGTGGTGCGACAGAGACTGCATGTGTTGTAGAGGTAGCCGTCCTCTCCGCGGAACTTCTTGCTGAAGTAGTTCCAGACGATGGACTTGCGGGGCTGCACTGTCGCGCGACGATTGGCCGCCGCAGCAGGCGCTGCACATGGCGAGGGGATCAGCTGCTTTAGCTACAAAGGTAGAAAGGGCAGGGGGCGGGGCCGTAAAGGGGTTGAGCGCGGGGGATATCACCAGGAGCGGGTTCGGGATTCTCCGGATTTTCATCGCCGACGAGTAGCACCTCCTGGGCGTTGGTCGCCTCGTCACTGGTAAGGCCATCCTTTGGGAAGCTGCGAATGCTTGAGGATCCCGGATCAGACCCAGTGTTAGGGCGCTTGGCACTGGGGCGCCCGACGCCCAGGGCACGCCTAGCCTCGAGGAACTCGTCGATCTTTGCCAGGCTCTCGTCGTCCTCCAGGTGAGAAGCAGGCTCCGTGGTATCCGCCTTGTCGCATAGTCCCTCCCATCGCACGATGTAGTGCTCCACACCCTTGCGCGTTACTTGCGCAAGGATCTTCTCGACCTTGTACGCCTCGCGCCCGTTGTATGCATCCGCGAAGCTGATGGGAGTGCGCTTGGGTCCATCTGGGGCGCCTTCGGGGTCCAAGGTGGGAGCGAGCCTTCGCAGGAGGAAGTGCAATATGCGGGCGCCCGCGCTTCATGGCCATCGTTTGAACTCGGGACACGGGCGTACGGTATTAAAACTGCTACCGGCGCGCGGCTGCTTGACGCGCCACTATTGCTGACGAGTACTGCACAAAGTATTGGAAAATCGCTGGCGGGTTTATTTGCCGTGCCACGGCGAATAAACCCGCCAGGGATTTATATCCTCCGCGGCCGCGCCCTCACCTGGATCCAGCCGATCGATCTCACCGGGGGAAACCCTTCCAGCACCCTGACCGCGCCCAACAACCGCGTTGCGGTCTACCATATGGGATCGTGAGGGATTGATCCATCGAAGTTTAAATCTGCACCGTCCGATAATCTCAATGGTCATTTCATTGCCGCCGAGGCGTCGATGCAATTGGGGAGCAATGATCCCGCAATTGTCCAACGGTGGCTGTCAGATCGTGGTTACCACGCATCGTCACGACCGAAGCCGTCGATGACACATGTCTCCCACTGTGGCTGATTCTCGGTTGATTCTTGGTGCACCAGTCGTTGATTCAATTACGCAGATAAATATTGGTGCATCGGTAAAATATGCGGTTAAATGTTTGTGCATCAGTAAATGTCGGCACCGAAGTATCGGTGCACCAGTAAATTCTGGCACCGAAACATCGGTGCACCAGTAAATGCCGGTACCTTAATATCGGTGATATCCGTCAGCAGCGATTGTTTCCCCCCTAGAATCGCTGCCAGGTTCTACTGCTCCGCCCTCGGGTACGGGTTCGGGTGCGACCTCCGATGATCAACCCACGACCATTGTTGTCCAACGCCACCTCAGCCGTGCGATTCGCTTGCGTGACTTCGTGGCCCTCGATCTCAGCTTCCAACGTACTGGTGCAACGGCCTCGCGACTTGATACCCTGCGCTTGTACATCGCGTGTGGGCCGGGCTCCCTATCGCTTTTCCAGTCGGATCACGAGTCCGCCCGCAAGATTCCCCATGCTGCTTATTCGGCCGCCGCTGCGCGGGTACTGGGCCTTTGCCCGCGCGGAGGTTCCGCGCTTGTCACTTGCCCTGGCCCCACGTGTGGTATTGATCCCTTATGGCTTCGCTCTACGGATGGCTCGAACCGGAGCGCTACGGATTTCATCGTGGATCATCTACCCATATGCCCCGTAGCGAACTACAAGCACCGCATGCATACCGCTTTGAAGAATCTGTGGGAATCTGTGGCAATTGATGCGGGGGCGGTGCTTGACCGGGACCGTTCGGGAGCCGGCGACTTGACCCTTGAGACGAGTGGGCTGCGCCCAGTGGACCGCTCGCGGCCGTCGGACCTGACGCTGGCGGGGTTGGGGGGGGGGGGGCGGCGTGCGATTACATGATCGACTTCGCGTGCGTGTCCTCCACGACCCCCACTTGGAGCAACGACCCCCGATGGTGCATCCCGGGAATCGCGGCGACCGAGGCGGAGCATGCTAAGTTGGCAGCGGACCGGGCGTCTTCCGCCCCAGTGCAGGGTGTTCACCGGTACTACCCTTTTGTGGTTGAGGACCGCGGCCGTCTCGGGAAGTCCGCTTTGACGGTGGTCTACATCTTCGCGGTGCTGTTGGCTGTGCGCAACTTCCCTGGCGGTCCTTCCGCCCCGACCTCTTGCTTTCTTCGTGGTCAATCCGTTCAGGCACTTCGGAACTTTGTCGCCAGCCAACCTGTTGAGTTCCGCCGTCACCTGTCGCGCACACGGCGGGGGCTGTTGCAGCGGGTCTCGGCTTGCGTGCATGGTACCCTGGGCGGCATTCTCTCTGCCGGTGTGCAGATGGCCAAGTTTGATGCGTGTGCTCGTGCCCACTCCACGTCTTTTCATGTTACTGCTTCCACCCCGCAGTCGTTGCAGAGGACCTTTCTGATTGCCCTTTTCTTTGGTGATTTCCGATATCGCCTTCTGCTGCTAGCTCATGTAATTATATTTAATATCGGTGCACCAGTGAATTCCGCCAGCTAAATATCGCGGTGCACCGAATATTACAGCCCAACAAATATCGGTGCACCAGTAAATTCCGGCACCTAAATATCGGTGCACCAGTAAAATCTACCACGTAAATATCGGTGCACCAGTAAATTCCGCGCCTAAATATTGATTCTTGGTGCGATTCACGATCTGTCTGGTGCACCATGATTCGATATTTTATTGATTCTTGATGCGGAGCCTTATCCACCGCATCGCAACCCGTAGTGCTGCCTAGCCCGTCTTCGCCCGAACCGACTGCCCCGCCCTCACCACCCGCCGCACCGGCTACCCGAGGTTTGCGTCGACCCCGCACGCGCAAAGAACAACGGAACGCTTCCGACCCACGAAATAATGTAGGACAATGGGTCGATGTGCGGTTCTTGTCGTCTCATCACTCCGAGGTTGTCGTCACAGCCATGCTCCATGGCAACAAGGTTGGGGTGCGACATCACGACGGCATGTAATGCCTTGTTGCTTTCTCACAGGGACTGTATTCTATACACGCATGCTTATTTGAGTCATCCCACCCAAATTTGTTGCCTCCCACCCAGCACACCTCTTCACCAATAGGTAACCAACTAACCATGTGGTGTCCTCCGTTCTGATGTTACATTATACGCGCGAGATGCAACTGTCGCTTGTTGAGCGACCTAGTAATTCGTCGGTGTTTCCAGAAATTAGACCGTACCTCGGACGGTTCTGGCAGCGATATGGACATCGACGATACGGCTGGCAGCGACAAGGGCATGGCCCAGAGCCCGCTTGGCTGTCCTTTAACGAAGGACCGGGCGGACGGTGATGAGGAGAGGGCGGATCGGGGTATGGCTATTTCGCACGGCGATGCCTTTTGGGAGGGCGACGACGAAGAACGCGAACCGACTGGATTTCTCTCTAGCCTCAACGGCCGCGACAAGGACGAGACGGGGGGAGAGAAGGAGGGACATGATGAGGGAGAGGAGGAACGGGAACCGCGCCTTCAAGGCACTGTTGAAGGCGGTGCCAAAGAGGTAAGCCGTATAACACATTTGTTGTTATTCACAGCGCACGCCTTCACCAAGGTGCACTTGGACAGAACCCTATCCCGTCTACTTGTTGCTAAATGTGGTGTTGCTGTGTGCCATGCTAAGGGTAGTGGCGGCGAGCCTGAGCATGGTACCGAGGATGACAAGCGCTACGAAGGGCGCTACGAAGGGCGCTATTGCCGGACTGCTTCTCCCACGAGTTGTTGGGTAAGCCGCCCCCGAAGCGTCCGAGCATCGGGGCTGCGCTCGTCGACCTGCTTGGCGTCGAGGCGGACTACGAGCTGCCTATCGCCAAGATATGTGAGCATGTGTGCGATGGTAACCGCCTGATGTGTAGCAATCTACACGTGCTGGTTTGTAGTTGGGCGGCTCAGGAGAAGCGTGGTTGCACAGCGCGTGAGGTGGAGATGTGCCTCGAGAGGGGGGTGAGCCCCCCACCGCCGCCCTTCCACACACCATGTGCCTCAAACGAGGCATCTTTTGTATCCATTCAGCATCTCATATTATCCTTCTATATTGTCTGTGTGTAGGTTAGGTTCTTCTGGAAGGCCATTGTCGGCAAGTGCAGCAAGGATGCGGATGGAGAGGGCTTTTGTTGTCGAGGTCGTGAAGTAGGTGTCCCCCTCCCTTTCCTCTGTGCATTGGCCAACTAGTCGTGTGTAATTGCATCAAATGCTTTCTCACTCCTAGCTGTTGGCGCGGACAGATGCGACTGGAGGACTTCGAGCTCCTCTTCAATGATTTGCTAGTCAGCATGCGGCGGGATCGGGGCAATGTGAAGGGATCCGCAGCGGCGAAGAATCGCCACGCACAGCAAGATGCAGTGGGCGCAACGGTGGTTGAGGAAACTTTCTGCGAGGAGGGCGTCAATGTGCAGGACCACAATGTCGCACTCTTCAAGCAGTACGTTGATGAGTATGCCTCCGATGGGCTGCGGGTACGTACAACACCTGAGGGCTGATACGGCGAACATCAAGTAAGTGCTTTAGATTCCTGCCCGCATGCATGTATGCCTTGTGTGATAGTATAGCAGCATTAGAAGCACACTTACATCGATCATTAACCGGACTGCTACATGCCGATGTACTATGGCCGCCGGATGATGGCGATGAAGCCGGACCTAGAATCCTACAATGTATACTGCTCGCGCGCGTACAACCGTTGGACGAATGGCAATGCATTGGTGTACACAACCCGGCGGTGGGAGAACTGGGGTGCAGCCCTTCGGCCCCTTGACCATTACATACCGCAGACTGCTCAAGCGAGAGCCAATGTGGACTTTGGGCCGGCTGGGGCTGCAGAGGGAGAGAACCATAATAGGTTCCAGGAGAACTTCCATGTTGAGGTGAGCTATTTCGTTGCGGCAAAGTGCTACGCCCTAGACAACCCCCGGGCTTCGCCTCCAATTGTCATCGCAGTTGGAGACGCATACCGTGGGAATCGGCTTCCATCAGCCCCAATCAGCACGAGGATCTGGAAAGGCGATGTGAATGCAGTCTTCCGGCCGGACTTCGTCTTCCCACTCATCCTCGCGCAAGGCAGGCTGGTCACATACACCTGGACAGGGGCGATTTCCGCCAGCACTGTTGGCAAGGGTCGGCGGCGCGAGATGGCCGTCGATGATGCTGCGCCCATGCAGATAATGAGGTATGTCAGCAACGCCCCGCAGCTGCCCTCTCAGTTAACTCATGTTTTGTTTGGACACTGACATGATATTTCTGATTTTGCTTTCACCAAGTGGCTTCCTATGTGAAGCACTCTCATGCCAACGACACCACCGTTTGCCACGATGATATGGACGATGGCAATGGCGGCGCTGCAGAGCAGCATAAACAACATCAACGTGTTTATTCAGCATGCATTGCGGCTCATAAGCATGCATGATTAGCGCTTCAAATGTCTCTGGGGGCATGGCAGCGCAGGGTAGGCTAATGTCCTGAGTGTTAGTACATCAAGTTGCTGCGCAGTCTGTTCATGAAGAATATTATGGCTGGCGCAGGAAATATAAATACATGCGCCGGGTGCGTCTGGGGTTTCTAACTGTATCGGAAAGACATATTTCTTTCCCAAACCTTGTCTGCCAATTGCATTCATTTAAATCTGCATCATGAATAATTTTTCAGGCATGTCATACATGAGACATCATGCCGCGCAATGTGCGTTGACATTCCGGGTGCCGCGATAGAGCGTAATATCATACCTCATCGAGCGTTGTAACCAAACAAGGATATATGTGCATGTACTCAACCGTATTGATTATTTCATGTCATGCCATGATTGTTTTGATCGTGTGTTGATGCATCTCCATATATATTGCTAGTAGTTTACAGCATTATTTAATGGTTGTGGTATTGTGCGTCAATATGCATGACTGATTTGTGTCGACCCGGGTACCCGCCATGTACCGTAATCACAGTAAGGTATTGATATACAATACAGTAATACTGTAACACCGCATCACTTCTTAGTTCTTACCGGGTTCCTTATCACTTAGACACTAATAAGTGATAATAGTGAGCAACAATAGTATTGACTGGTATACCGCCCGTAGTCGTCGCACGACCTGCCGGAGTACGCCATCACTTCAGCACCATCGCCCCCCCCCCCCCCCCCCGCCACCATGACGACGTCTGGATGCACAGTGTTTCTCTCCAGCGGCGGAGACAGCCCCCGCCCCTGAGTATGGGCAGCCTCATGACCTTCCCCTACCGCAGGGGCCACCCCTCCTCCACTGTGTGACGTGCGTCAGGTTGTCGTCAGCCGAGGATGCCGAGGTCAAGGTAGGCGAGCCGTTGACTCTTGCACGCCTTTGTGCTTTGAACAACACCGAACGCGGGGTATTGCAAGGCATCAACTAACGTGTGCACGTGCCTGGAGGACGCTGAAGACTCGACGGACGAGGGCTACAAAGCACGTTTCGTGTACCACTGGAGTAAGGAGCAGCTGGTGGCAGCTTATTTTCCGTTTGCTGCCGGCAACAGGTTCCAGCACCCCCCTACTTGACCGAGGCCGAGGACGCTGCCGCTTTGATCAGCATTGCTCTCTCCACGACGAAGAAAAGCGATGCCAACCCTACTAGAACCCCGCCGTGGAAAGGTGAGTCCGAGATTTCAGTGCAGTTGGTTCTGGTTGCTTGCACGCGTGCTGCTTTATGCATGTGACGACGTCACAACAACCCGAATATGTGTCTTGTTATTTTAACTTACCAGTAGGTCCGGCATCGACATGAACGGCAACCCACTGCATAAGCAATCTACCGGCTCCAGCCCCCGTTCAGTCGTCCAGCTCCCGTCCTCCGTGCTGCTCGAGCCCCCCCGCTGCATGATACGACCAACATGCAAACGGCTTTAGCTGGACGTGTGCGCGTGACCTCCAACTTCGTTGATACGGCGAGGATGCAAGCTAGGCGTCAGCAAAAGCAAGCGCATCTGCGAGCGGCAGCAACATGTAAGCAGCCCACGAGCAGCCAACACCTTAGCCGTGGGCAGCGGATGGCAGGCATGGTAATAAACAACACCACCCCACAAGCCGCAGCCACAGGGGCGAGGTAGACCGAGCAAAAGAGGCCCGCCGCAGCGCAGCCCCCGGGCAGCGGTAGCAGACCGCCGCGCCGCGGCGACGGCCGCGGGCACTAGAGGTCCCATGTAATTACATGTTTTGGTTTGTTTCCTAGTACTTTCGCACAGTGTCCGACCCCACCTGCATAAAACTGAAAGTGACCGATACTCACATGTTTAATTTGCGAGAAAGGATTTAGCGTGCTTAAATGCGCTTGACTACCGTTAGAAGCTCCACTTTCATTGGTTGTTGGGTTGGCAACATCCAGCCTGGCGCTTCTGCTCTGATAAAATCTCAAATCATTCGCCGCCCGCGTGAAATTTATTTCCGCTGTCTTTATCACGTTGTCGGTATGTGGCGAACATTAATGCAGCTCCCGCCCGTTATGTTTGAACCCCCGCGACTACTCGCAAGTAGTCGCGCTTACTCCCGCGTTTTTTGTAATTTTCTATAGTATCGCAAAGTATTGTACTCGTGCCACTCCCGCCGTACCTTATAGTGATGACTCGCGACTACTGGTACTGTTGGTGCCCTACTGCCCTATAGTGATGACTCGCGACTACTCGTGGCGCTACTCGTCACGCTATTCTCTAGTACTCAGTGCAAGACATTGCTGCCGTACACACGCCTCCAGCCTGAAATAAGGTACTGCGCCGCTGAACGTTAAGCGGGGGTAAAGCTTGCTACATACATGCGCTTCCTCGAGCTTACTATTTGGTAAGCGCGGTTAAGCGGACCACGTTATTTCGACGAGTGTCTTTTTTGTCACAGAGAGCGTACAAAATGGGCCGGCCCACATTTACCTCCGGCGTCCCCGTTGGCGTGCTCCTTAGGATATGCACGGGCTCGGAAAGCGGTGTGTTGGACCACAAGGCCGTGCGCATCGAGCCGCCACACGCGACGGCGCCATCACGCGTTAACTCGAATTTGTGCGGCTTGTCGATGTCTTGGATGTGGTCGTGGAAATGGGGCCGTAACCACTCAGAGAAATCAAGGAAGAATGAGAGCTCTACAATCTCCGGAGTGGGCGAGAATGCCTTCGCAACCAAGTCAAGAAAGGCCTCAACTGTGTAGACGGAGCTGCGAGATAACGCAAGACTGATGCGTCTGAAGATCCGGTCGACCCGTTCATGAGTGTGGTCGACGGGCAGGAAGACCAAATGAATGACGTCGCAAATGCCGATAGACACAAGCCAATTGCAAAGCGCCGCCACGTCCTTGTTCTTGTTCCTCTGACGGTGTTGTCCATCCGGATTCTGATGCACGGAATCGTTTGCCACGGGGTTGAATTTCTTGCATCGCGCGCCAGATTTCATCAGTCCACGGCTATTAGACAAATGCGGCGAATCAGTCGGGATGACAACAACGAGCTCACCTTCATGGTCGTGATCCATGTTATAGTGTAATTCGTGGATTAATCATGGGGGATGTTGTTGGTGAAGTAGTAGATGTCGTCCGGAAGGTAGCCGTCGTACTTCACACAGGTAAGGTGATAATTGAGGAGCATGTCGGGCTTCACAACCTTGGGGATGCGAACCCAACGATGTAGCATGGCATTCGCATAGTCCCTGCTGTCAACTTTAAAGAAGAAGAAGGTTCCCCACCCAAGGCGCGATTGGAAGACGGCATTGTTCAGATCCCTTCGTTCATCCTGACGACGCACTCTGTCGTGGTGGACCTTCTGCTCGGCTCCGACTTGACGCCTCACGAGTTGCTGGTGTTGACGGTGCACTTGACGTTCCCGTGGGGTCGTCTCATTTGTTCAAATCTCACGAGCACGGTCTCTGAGCGCTTTACTACCCGCCGCGCAAATTGGGCAATGGCTGAATCGCTTCACCTTTGGCGTAGTGGCGACATCTGGGAATTCTTCCTTCCAAGTCCGGTGGGAAGTGTCGAACGACGCGAGCTTCACTTCGCTCTTGGCAGCCAAATCTACAAGGTGCCAGGTAATTTCAAAGGGTTGGTTAGCGACCTTGTCTGTCGAAATCCTGAAAGGCTTATCAAGAAGGGGATAAAGTCTTCATACGCTAAAACCGATAATAACCGGTCGGAGTAGTAGACACGAGTGGAGAAATCGATGTTTGGCGGGCAAATTGATGAGCAATTAGCGGGATAGAATCGGCATGCCAACAGCCGGACAAAATCAATACTAATTCGAATGAAGAATCGAGAGCTATCTGCATCGGCTTATTTTTGCTCGGGGAAACAGGTGCCTATCGGACTGTCAACATCGGGACACAGTCGTTAAGATTTCATCAGCGGGACAGAATAGTCCGGACTACAGCGGGACAAAGTAGGTCTCATCGGCGAGACAAAAAACACTACCGGATCGACCACCTCGTAATTAGCATGTAATACCCTGTAATTACCCCGTAATCTCAGTAGTATAATGACACTCATCTGTATATACTAGTTGTTCCGTGACTCGAGTAATCGTAATAATCTCATCAGGTGCATATCACACGTCATCGCGACGCTATATCCGCGGTGGACTATTATTGTTTTTTTGGCTCTAGAAGCCCGACAATATCGCGTTCTGATGCGCGATAGCGCAAAAGCGCGCGGCAGTGAGCGGCGAGTCGCGCGGCCGTGCGCGGGCAGAATAAATTATTTTCATCCAGTTTCGGCCGAAACCGCCACGGCGGCGGGCCTGCATCTCGCGGGTGGCGGCGGCGGCTACTGCCACGGCGGCTTGGCGGCCGGCCCGCGACCCGAACGGCCCACGGCTCGCCCTGGCCCAGCACAGCCCCGGCCCCGGGATGGCACTCCAGCCGCCGGCTTGCCGGGCTGCTTGGCCTTCTTGGCCGGGAGCTCCGGGCTATTGCCCTCGTCGACGTTGTCACCATGGAAGACTGGCGTGGCGGCCAGGTTCTTGACCGCGTTGGTGTTGTGCTTGAGATGCCGCCCGCCTTTATCTGATGCCGATTCGGCACGCCCAACGTGGCGTTGAGCTTTGGCAACGTAGCGGTGCCCGCCAACGTCAGCGCCACGAGCTTGTTGCGTTGAACACTCGATGCGATCGGCTTTCCGTTAAACGGAGGGACAAGGCGGGGTTATGGCATAACAACTGCGAAAGTAGGTATGTGTGCTGATTGCCAGGTTGTCGCGGCGATGGCCGTGTAATCGAACAAGTGCGGAAACAAACGCGGCTCACCTGCGGCTTCCGAGTGCGGCGTCACGTCGCAGACCTCCTCGTACTTGAACAGTACGTCAGAAGGGGGGCACTTGCCGGCTTTGTACTACTTCCCGAGCTCGCTCTGTTGCCAGGCTTATGCAAGATCTTTGGCCTTCGCGAGTCGGTCCTCGCTCGGCAATGGTCCCTTCTTCCTACCGTGGGGGTCCTTGCCCACATCCCGAAGGTAGTGCCGAGCGAGGTAGTTCCTCACGCTCCCCTGCTTCCTGGATAGCACAAGGCTCACCGTGAGCACAACCCACAAGGATGGTCGCAGTGGGGTTGGGAGGAAGGGGGAGGGAGGATGTACTCTCGGAACGCGGCAATGCCGGTCACCTTGGCGTAGCAGTGATTTTCGACTGTGTAGCCGGCACGGAAGTTGAAGGCAGCGTAGCAAATTCGCTATGTGAACGGGGGCGCGGCGATGGGAAACCTCTGCGTCTTCTTCAGAGGGTGAGGGATCCCGTCTGAGTGTCGCGCGGCCAACATTCGTCAAAGACAGCCGACAGCACCGTCTTGTCCCGAGCTACAAGAGCAACAACAAAAACGCAACACGGGGCGGTCAGCGCTTGTGAAAAGTAAATTCTCTACGCAGCCATGTCAGCCGACTCATTGTACCTTTCAGCTGAGACAATAGCCCCCGGCTCATGGGAGTGTGCCATGGACCATTAACGGAGGCATTCTTAACGCGAGTGCCCATGTCAGATCCCGCGGGGGGGGGGGGGGGGGGGGGGGGTGCTAGATCAAGATCTCGACACGCAACGCGTCGGGTACGCACGAGGTGCAATACATCGAAACGACGTCAACGTCGAACACTTGAAAACCTGCAACACGCAGGTTCTCGTTCCCGGCTTCGTCTTACTGCTTCAGCTCAGTGCAATTGTCCAGTTTGTCCCCGACAACTTAGCCGAAAGTGTCCCCGCCCCGGGGTTGCCCGGGGTGAACGCGGATATCGCAGTCGGTTGCCTGGCCGTGGGATAATGCATGCCGCACGCCCACATGGATGCGGACCTTGCCGCACAAATCATCGAGTGGTATGGTCATGCCTAAAGGCTTCAAAACCTGGATCACGGGGGTGCATGGAAGTAGCTTGGCTTGCTTGGCCATGATGGGGTGCTGGGGGACGAACAGCTACGTTACTGTCTGGCGGGTGTGCGAGTGTGCGTAGGTAGGCGCGGTTGATGCTTTCAAAAAAACACAGAGCCCGGCGCCGCGCCTTGACGACTTGCGCTCCGCTATTATATAGCGCATATCGTAGCAATAGTGCAAGTACCCGGCTTGCTGCGTATCCATAGCGTAAAATCCGCGGAATTGTGTTAAGTCCTTAGCCATATCCCGTATGGCGACAGTATTTTGCGTGTAAATGAGGACACATGTGTCCTCATTTGACACAGACGGTCGATCGTGCTCCAGGGTCGTAATTCGTCCGCAACTACCCCTTAACGGGGAATGGGTCGCGTAGTGAGATTTTTAATTCGACGGTATGCGTCTGCACAAGCCAGACCAATGTAGACGACACGCGACTGACTACGTCGGGGCTGCCAACGGCTTGTTGTGCCGCATCAAGGGGCCGGTTGGCACACGGCGCAGCAAAATTGTCGGCTTCTCCCAGCTACCAAACCCAAACCCATGTACTCAACTAGCACCCACTCGCCGCCGGCACCCATTACCCACCTTATCCACGTTCCTCGCCTCGCCCAGTACGGCCGACCAGCTGCCCGCATTGAACGACGGCGTCCATGGGAAGTTCACCCGTTACTTCGACGAGCGATTGATTGTGACGGGTGCATCCACCTCGAGGCGTGGTGGGTTGCAACATGCAGGAGAGACACCACCATGTATACCTCTATCGACAAGGAACATACATGGCATGGCATCCTCACCGTTGGGGCAGAGGCTCTCTAGGGCTGGAATTTCTAAATCTTAGTCGCGCCAGAGGATACCCGGGTTCTGATGGACTTATGTTTAGCGAAATCGACATGACATGGCTCGCTGCGGCGCGGGCTCATCTGTACCACGCCTCGGAAGTGTGCATCGCAAAGGACCCAACAGGGAACCCAAAGGTGCGGGAAGCCTTCGTGGACAAGTTCGAGATGTTCACGGCAATGACGCTGCCTCATAACTACGGCCTTGTTGTCCCGCTACTTCCACGCGGTTTCTAGCCATGACACGGCGACCAATGTGCGCGTACTGAGAGAGGCTGCCAATAATTTGGAAGCCGACGTGGCGGGTGGCATCGTCCTCGGTTACCCGCACCTAGCAAGTGCATGTGCAGCTTTCAGGGCAGCCTTCCTGCCGTACCCCAACATGCCGTGGGGCGTCGACGAGGCCACCGGGCCAGCGGCCTCCGTAGTGACTCCCATCAGGCAATGGGCAGATAGATACCGGTAGGCATGATCTTCTTCTATATCGGTCGAGTCACGAAATTTTGCAGTGCGACCAGCTATAGATGAGATGCTCCATTCTCCTTGGGAGGGTAGGCTGCGGACAGACTAGGCATAGTCGGGCCACCAACGAAAGTGCTGAAAGGTACATTTGAGGCATAGTTATAATATCCTTCAAAGTAGCGAGTAGCAGCACGCAAAAGTGCTTGAGTTACAGCATGGTGTAACAGTCTGACAAACCTTACCCCTATGGTTGTCCCAACTGTGTCACCTCCCCTAGCAGTCCTACGTGCCCAGCAGATTGTAAGCGGGTGCGGTTTAAAACCGCCGTCGATTCAGGTGGTGGAGACCTCAGAGCCGCCGCATATCAAAACCGCAAGGACTCTAGGTTTTGGGTGGTGGGCGCTGGGTCCGCAAGACAGCGGCGCGCCGGGGCGTTGCGCGGAATTGCTGGTCAGAGTAACTTTGATCGATAACATTTACCTGCTATACGGAAAGTCAGCTAGGAGTGCATGGTCATTGTGCTATACGTCCACCACATACTGCCCCACATCGTGTGAGGACATGCCAAACCGAGATAAGTGCGACTTCTCGTCACTTTAACGGGTGAGGTACTGCGTATGTACTAAATCCGGGCGAGCTGGCGCGCCTATTGGTGCTGATAGTGTACTTATGTGAAACGGTGGACCGACCGACGACCGGACGACCCACCACCAGACCAAATGCCGGTCAGCGCCCACAGAGGCGTGAAGATGAGCGGACTTCACATGAGACCATCACTACGGCCGCCATGACCATCAACATACCCGAGGAGCAACATGATGCCGCGGTCGGCGCCACTCTCGATGCGCCGCGCGGCGGCATAACCCAACCCCCCAAGATCCGAACAACCATTGCCGCCAAAACTTTCACGGGCACCCCACTCCCACCTGCTGCCCGCCGCCATGTCTGCGTTCTAAACCGCTTGTCCCGCCTGCCCCCAATCCACGATCTCCCCTCCGGTGCCGACGGTGCCACACAAGTCGCCTTGGTATTCAGTGATTTGGTGACTCGCAACCGTGCGACGGGGGACGCCTTGCGCAGCCGTATGTTTGGAATCCGATAGGCGCCCTCAGCCCCAAGCTGAAGGTACATCACACATCAACTCACGGCGTCCGGGTGGTGACCCGGCGCTCAAGCTGCCGCCGATCCGGCAGGGGCGAGCAGAGCCAGACTCGCCACTAACACCGGGTCCGACACAAAACTCGTCGCAGCTAGTACCATACATGCACGTACATAGGCGGGACATGATGGCGATTATTCGCCAACCGGCGCCGACCACAGCCGACCATCCGGCGATGCACCACGGCGCCAGCTCCCCCGGGTGCTCCCGCCACCATCAACTAGCCGGCTACTAGCCCCCCCCCCCCCCCCCCCCGGCCTCAGCAGCTCCTCAATACACAGAGAGGACGACGACGCCCCGCCATCGGACGTCGACCAGCCGGGGACAAGCGTCGATCCAGTAGCCACGCACCATGAGCCGGCTCCACCGGCCGCAGCCCACGCCCTCAACGCAAACCGGGGCGGCCTCGAAGGCCACCGCCCCCCTCGATCATACCTCCACAACTAACACATCAGCCCATGCGTCCCGCATGGCCCAGCTCGCGGCCGAGGCCCACCGCCTCCGCCGCCCCCCGCGCCGGACGATTTCTCTGTAACAACCGCCGGTGGGCCGTCTGCTGATAGTATCCGCCGGCAATAAGGCGCCAAATAAACCCAAGCCGGACGCGTGCCCACGACTATCAGCGCTTCAACCCAAGAACTACGGACGCTTTTAGCCGATACGCCCGGACTTGCATATTTTCGAATTTACCCGCACATATCCCCCGCGAGTAACACACAGTGAATCGCCCGGCCCGCGGGCTTGGTACATGCACCAGAATAAATCGCCATGCCATGAAATGCAGAATAATGTGTCAAAAATATTAGAGATGTAGCCCCCACCCCACCAAGCTAGCATGTTCAGCGGTATATAAATACTGAGCACCTTCTAGCTATTCCGGTTAGCTCCCCTCTCCCATCATACCTCGGTAGCACCGGGTGGGACGCTTTTGGCTTCCTTAGCTTGCATGCGGAGCTCTAGATGAGATGGGTCTGACTTATGTAGGGACAGCACGGGGGCGTTGCTGCCTTATTCTCTATAGCCCGCTGGACGGAGGAGGGGCTAGGAAACATAGAGGACGGCCGATAGCTTGAGCTGTGATAACTCTTCGTGTTATTCCCCACTGTGGTTCGAGATACCAGGTCCTTAGAACAACCCAGTATGAGCGGGAGATGCAGCAAACTAGCGGTTGTAATCAATTGTAGGTTCAATTTCAATCTCAATTTTGGGATATGTATTGGTCTGAAACTATGTCCGGATCAGCATAGAAGCAACACAGCTTCTCCCTCGATGTGCTTCAGCGCGATAGGGAAGGCGTGACGCCCCTTGCGAATGTTATTTGGCCGAACGGGCGCCTTGCTCTGCCACAATACGCCAGTGCCGAAGGGGGACCCTATCACCATGCGCTTAGCTGCGTGCAGTCAACACACATCGAGGGCGAGGTCCGGCACCAAAGGGCTGGTGTGGGTCACCTCAAGGAAGTATTGCACTTCGCCAACATACACATGGTTGTCATGCTGCTCCACCCCGGCACGCATGTCTTGCAATATGGTGCTTGCCGTACTCATCAGTGGGCACCCATTGCTTGTCCCATGTATCGCGCTTGAACATCACAGGCCTCCGTGTCTCGGGCTTCTCATGCACAACATGCATGTGTGTGTATACCAGAAGTCAACAGCCGGACAACAAGTAGGCAGCTTGGGGTAGGGCATGGGGGGGCCTTTATCTAGAAGTTGCGCTTCCATCCTTGTGTCCTGGTGTACGATACAGAGGTAGCCATGACTGATGTCCCCTCCCCTATCTTGCAGTAGTGATTCATGTTGTACCAACAGAGTAGTGCAACAACCTCATTAATCATAATCAACGATCATAAAAAATCATTTTCGACCGCAGATAAGAGTTGAATCGACTATTTTCCGTCGATTTCACAAACCGCATTTCCTTTGCTACTATCGCGGCCGGGGCAGCGGGGCGAGTGTCTTATCTTATGGCCGGCATGCCACAAGCCCCAAGCACCTTCCCGGCTAAACCCTTAACTCGTATTCTGGGAGTGTTACCGGTGCGGGTGTCTTATCTTATGGCCGGCATGCCACAAGCCCCAAGCACCTTCCCGCGGCCGGGGCAGCGGGGCGCCAACGCGCCGCGGCCGGCGCAGCGGGGCGCCAACGCGCAGCATGGTACGCAGTAGGCGGCTCATATGGTAGTAGGAGGTTGCGTATATACTCGGAACATGCTGCGTTAAGATTCTGACCTATGACATGCGTAGGTTAAAAAGGGGATTCCGACTAAATGGAAGGTAAAAGGGGCATGTGGCGCGGGGGGGGGGGGGGGGGGGTTCACTAAATGTCATGGGGGTCGAGCCCCATTTCATATGCGCGCTTCCATGCCTGCTCGGGTTCCAGTGTGGCAATTCAGAGGATAAAATATTTAGCACCGATGTGTACAAAGGGTGTCTCACGCACGACATCGATCTGAAGATCAAGTGGCTGTCACGTGAACATGGCCTCATGGATCGTGCGGATGATGATCCCAAGGAGGAGGACCCATCGTAACGGGCGCTCAGCTCGTGGCATAACGAGGTCATTAGGCAGCGCTGGGCAGTGGAAAACCTCGCGTTCCGGCAATAACGGAGTCTAGACGTATTCGGCTACGAGATCACCATCAAGTCTGAGCATATTTCCCACGAGTACTCTGCCCCGGCGCATAGGGCATCGACGGGTTCACACAAGCCTGGTTCACGGCAGCGGTCTCCAAGCCGGTCGGCTGGGTTAATGGCCCGTTTACCCCTATGTCACGCGTCATCCAAAAAGTAATTGATGAACGCGCCGACGCGGTGCTCGACATCCCGGACTTGGTGGCGGGGTAGCGGGCCATGCTCAGCGCCCTCCCATTCCGCGACGCATTCACGTTGCCTAAGCGGGATGTCGCGGGCACATCCCAGATGCTGTTCATACCAGGCTCACGGGTCCCGCGAAAGGCGTGCGTGCGTATCAGCCCAACTATGAGGTTAATATCGCGATGTTGACCATTTGGGACAGCAGCGATTCGATTACATCATGGCACGAAGGCACTAAGCATCACGGGGCTAGGTCTAGAGACTCAAACGCGTCATAAAAACTCATCGTCGGCATCAGAATTAGCTTCATCATTTCAGCGCATATCCATTTGCACAACCGATCCCGATGGGGGGCAAGGTGCACATAGCTCATCATGGCGATGGCGCCCACATGAGCCATGTGTATCACTCTCCCCTCCCACCAAAACGCCATGTTGCAAATGGCCGCGTTTCACGCCGTGCAAGGTGTGACCGTTATACAGACCAGCGGCACGCAAGTGCCCCTTGAACCGGAAGCTCATAGCTGCACTGCTCATGCCATGGGCCCGAAATCCAGCGGGGCGTCCAGCTGCCAGTGGATGGAACAGAGAGTCGACCAAGGGCGTCAGACATGGCGGTCGCATATCGGCCCAAATGATACAGTAGGCAAAGCGACTCGCTGCCCGGGGGCAGCTACTCCATCTCCATAACGCCGTTGTGGGCGGATAGGTTCCCTTTGGTGCCGTAGCTGGGTTCAGCTAAAACACGGGTTTCTGCGGTCAAACGACCAGCGACAATGCCATTCCACGCCGACGGTAATAGATCCACACCACGCATCATGAAGTCTGTCAACTCCATGGTGCCAGCCACGAAGCCACGTGCGGCGGTCTCCCACAAATACAACAAGATGCAAACGTCGCGATGCACCGCGGCATTTATCACCATGTCGGTGGTAGCCCGCGTGAGATCAGCCCGTAACAGTAATTCAATTATCTTTATAGGTCGGTCCAACCTGCGATGTGGGAATTGCGGAACGGAGGTGGCGGGTAGTTTGCGAAACCCTCGCAAAAGACACGCATATGCGTGTGTTGGATTGCACTCGGCATGCAACACATTGTAATGCACCGAAACCATATGTTGCGGGCCACAGACATGCCGTCGGCAACAACACTTAGCGCAGAATGCGTCCGCCGGTGTTATTGGATATATATGTGATTGAAAGGGGGCCATAAGGAGGGGGGTAGTAGCTGCCAGTTGCAATACCTAGATGCTACCTAGTGATGGTGGTAGTCGAGATCAAACAGGTCCGCGCAGTGGAGTCGGGCCACTTGCGCGTTATGGTCGATATCCATCTCCGCGAGCTCGCGGGCTCGCTTGCGGCCCTTGGAGAGATACGCTTGCACCAAGCGCGGGACTCGACACCGCGGAGACGTTGGTGCCCATGAAGTTTGTCGTGAAGGATGATGACGCGACGCCGCCAAGGTGTCTGTAGTACCGATCGTACGTACGCATGGGCAAGGCCGCCACTGGACGCCAAGGCATCGTCTGCGCAACCTCTCAGTTGGTGTCGGGAACGGGGCGGCCTTCGATGCGCGCGATGTCCACCGCAAGTTATAGAGGGATCTCGGGGTTGCCGCTACAGTCGGGAACCCATGGCTCGTACAACACAATTTTCAGCTGCATCTTGCTCTCGTCGGGGTCCTTCAAGTCCTTGTGCGATCGGATCTTGCCCATGGATCGTGTAGCCTCCCAATCGCCGAGAAGGTCGAGGCGCTCGGCCTCGGTGATGTTCTCGT
Source organism: Tetraselmis striata (assembly GCA_006384855.1). Classification (NCBI taxonomy): domain Eukaryota; kingdom Viridiplantae; phylum Chlorophyta; class Chlorodendrophyceae; order Chlorodendrales; family Chlorodendraceae; genus Tetraselmis; species Tetraselmis striata. Next base: position 18,654 of record VCJN01000827.1, read on the forward strand.
GGTGTTTGGACATGTTGACTTGGCCGGCGTCGAAAAACTGCTTGATGGAGTCATCGTTGGTTTTCCCAGGTCTGATGGTGGTTACGGGGTTCCACTCCAGCCGTCTGAGACCCTCTTTGACCTCAATCATACGTCCCACGGCGGCCTCGGCGTTGTGGGGCAGCTCCGCCGCGTTTCGGGCATTGTGGGCAGCGGGGCCGGCTTCAAGTTGTGCGGCAGTGCCCGTGTCGGCCGCAGCTCCTCGTGCCGGGCACGTAGGGCGGTTTCGGAGCCAATATTGTAGCTCTTCAGCGTCTTCAGGCCAAAACTTGTCGAACGGACGCGACTCCTCCCACTGCTTCTCCCGCAGTTCCCGCAAAGGTGTGCACCCACTCCTCAATGTCGTCGGCATAGAAGTCGAACTTCGCCGCCAAAAAGAGAATGTGGCTCTCCATGTCGTCAAATCGCTTCTCGGCCTCGACCTCGCTGAGAGGAACTGTTTTGCCCCTCCCGTCTTTGTGCGAGTGGAAAATGGGGCGGCCATGCAGGTAGGACGGCTTGCCTTCGGGCATGTACTTCATGAAGTGCTCCGGGCCGTGGACAACATCCGTGTCCGACCACTGGGACATGAAGATTTCCGCCTGGACGGCATGGTCGATGGGCTTCTCGAGCTTCCTCACTGAGAATTGGTAGGCATGTGAGATGCTGAGGACATGGCCCTTCGTCGGGAGAGCGCCACCGAGAAACTCCTTCCAGTCGATGACACCTTCGAGAATCTCAAAGTTGCACACTAGATGAGTGAATGCCTGTCTCAACTCCCGGAAGAGCTTTGGGAGGGTCTTGGCGGAGTACCCCCCGAGCCGCCGCGAGAATTTGCTGAAGACTTGGTCTATGCGCTCGTGGGTATGCCTGCAGGACAGTCGACATGGGTTGAGTGGAGGCGGTACAAGTCAACCCAGCCGGGGTGCATTGGAACGGGGGTGACCTCGATTCCACGGTTCAGCACTTACCCTACGGGGAGGAAGGATAGCACGACTTCCTCGACCACGCTTGTGGATACAAGCCACTCCGCGAAGCACATCACGTATCGGTTCTTGTTTTCTCGGCAAGTGTTGTCAAGCTGGAAATGCACCTTGCAGAGCGGCTCCAATCCCGCTCCAGACCCGCGGCGCTCCAGGTCCTTAAGGATCGTCAGCCACATAACCGTGATTGTGTAGCAGCTATCGTGAGGAAAGATGTCAGTGAAGGCTAACACGTCGTCAAGACGCATGCCGTTGTACTTGACGCATGTCAGATGAACCTTCGGAAGCTTGTCTTTGACGACGTGTACGGCATCAAAGACATACAAAGTCGCGGAGTGGGGTAGTAGAGTCTTCGAGGAGTCCATGCCGTCGATCTCACATAATAGCATATTGGGCCGCCGGCGGGACTTCAGGATGGCTGCCTCCACATGGAGGTTCTCAGTAGTCACGCGCTCCCAGAGCTTGTCTCTCTTTTTCTTCGCGATGCTGACTGTCACGGGGCAGTCGGAAGTCCGGATCAGCTCAGTGCATGCCACGCACTTGGTGCATGCGCTCGTGGGTATGCCTGCAGGACAGTCGACATGGGTTGAGTGGAGGCGGTACAAGTCAACCCAGCCGGGGTGCATTGGAACGGGGGTGACCTCGATTCCACGGTTCAGCACTTACCCTACGGGGAGGAAGGATAGCACGACTTCCTCGACCACGCTTGTGGATACAAGCCACTCCGCGAAGCACATCACGTATCGGTTCTTGTTTTCTCGGCAAGTGTTGTCAAGCTGGAAATGCACCTTGCAGAGCGGCTCCAATCCCGCTCCAGACCCGCGGCGCTCCAGGTCCTTAAGGATCGTCAGCCACATAACCGTGATTGTGTAGCAGCTATCGTGAGGAAAGATGTCAGTGAAGGCTAACACGTCGTCAAGACGCATGCCGTTGTACTTGACGCATGTCAGATGAACCTTCGGAAGCTTGTCTTTGACGACGTGTACGGCATCAAAGACATACAAAGTCGCGGAGTGGGGTAGTAGAGTCTTCGAGGAGTCCATGCCGTCGATCTCACATAATAGCATATTGGGCCGCCGGCGGGACTTCAGGATGGCTGCCTCCACATGGAGGTTCTCAGTAGTCACGCGCTCCCAGAGCTTGTCTCTCTTTTTCTTCGCGATGCTGACTGTCACGGGGCAGTCGGAAGTCCGGATCAGCTCAGTGCATGCCACGCAGATCCCGCATTTAGTGAAACAGTCCTAGACCGGAGTCTTGATGTGGGGAAGTCCTTGATCCATATGCGTTTGAACACTGACCGGAAGACGCGCTTCACATCTGCGCGCATCGACAATCACCATCAGGCGTGTCAAGTTTTGTCGTTGCGTTAGTACTTCCAGTACCATAGATTCGCTCAGGTAGGTGCTCGAACCACATGCTCCGGAATTGAGGTCACCTTGGTTCATACAGATGCACGAGACGGGGCATGTCAAACAAAGTACTAGACATGATGTTTCTTATCTATCCACCTTCCGAGTGAATGCAAACACGCGTGGTCGCGTTGGTATGGCATGTCCAACGTAATGGACTCGAGGTCACCTCGGTTCGATCGCATGTACATGTCACGACAAACTAATACTATTTCCCTCGGAGAAGGGTGTATCATCACCAGGTGTATCAAGGTGACCATGGTTCTCTTTATCGTCCGTAAATAATAACTGTAATATCGTCCAGTTCTGTTATTTCCATGCGGGAGTCTCAGTATGTCGGACTCGAGATCACCTCGGTTCAAAAAGGTACACACAAAACGGGATTCTGACCTACATGAAGACCAGTTGGTGTCGTCATCCATGTACGTCATGTAGACCTTCGCTTTGTTCGCCCGAGCTGGAAGATGCCACTCCTCCCGGTCCGAGGAAGGGTTGGGGATCTTCTCGGTCCCGCCATGCTTTGGGTCGAAGTAGTCTTTCAGCCAAGCACGCGTGGCTGCCCGCGACGCAATGTGGTACACGTGGCGTGCGTTGCGCGAGCAGCTTGGGTTGACTAGGCCATCCACCTCCGCCCTGATCCTACGGAGCCGCAGAAAGCCGACCTTGTGGATGAACATCCATGCCTCCTTGCACACCTATCGGGATACATGTCAACGGTCAGATAGTTAGTGCAAGCGCCGGTGTTACTGCAATATGGCGACATGATGGGTCGCGCTGGAGGCCGCATCCTAGGCGTTGCCGGTGGGGGCGGGCTACAATCTATCGGTCAAAGTGATCGCCGGCAGGCTCGCAATCGTGCGCTAGAGGCGAGGTCAATATATAGTGGGCATGGCAACGTGGTTGGGACGGACCAACGTTATGTAGGTGAAAAGTATTGAGCGTACTAGAGGTCAGAGGTCAGGTCAGCTAATGTCAGCATGTCAGGCATGGGCGGTGGGACCCACCAGGACGGAGCTGCCGCACTCAGTAATCTACCACCACTCCTGCGCAGGCCGGTTGTCCCCACCCTTGGCGTTGGTGCTCCCATATTCGTAGCCGGTGGTGATAGTGCACGAGTTAATCTCGCAAGGCTTGAAGCACCGGTTGACCCTCTTCGCCAGTTCGTCCCACGATGCATATTTCAAGCCGTTGTCATGGATGGCACGCCGAGTCAAAGCCACCGCAGTCGCGAGTCAAGGCTATTTCCGGAGGGTGGGCAGGCGGGGGTGCTCGGGGAGGTCGGAGGCGGAGGCGAGGGAGGGTCATGCCCGTCGATAACTCGCCGCAGCGGAGGAGCTTGGCGATGCAATGGTTGGACTTGCAACACACCATGGGGCGAGTGGTGCCATCGGGAGAGGCGGGCTCCGCCTCCGCGAGGATCAAGCGGGGGGACGTGCGCGCATTAACTCGCGGGTGGATCTTGGGTGGGGTGTCCTTCTTCGGTCGAGGCTTTTGCGGCTTCCGACCGGTATTCGACGGCTGGACGAGACTTGCGTCGGGCGCGCTGCATGCGACGGAGTCGGTGGCACCCTCGGCCATACTATTATCAGAGCCCAATGCGTAATGGGGGTGGGGGGGGGGGGGGGGGGGTGAGGTATTTTGTGGTCGAGGAGACATGCATGCGCAGCCTAGTCAAGCGGTGCTTGATAATATCTTTAGCTTGACCAGGCCGCGCATACAGGTGGCGTACTCAAGGATAGACTGGTTGACCGCTTTTCAAGGCCGGGCAGCGCGGCCTGGTCAAGGTAAAATATATTTAGGTTGACCGCAATTCGCGGCTGGGCAGGCAACTCGCGGCAGGCGGGCGCGGCCTGCTCAGGATTAAAGTAGGCAGGTTGACCTCGGTTACATGTCTGGTCAAGGGACGGGGGAGCATAAAGTACTGAGAATAATGCCTCCCACTATGCGAGCGCCGCCACCGAGCCGCTATGCCACGCGCATACATGCGCAACATCACGCGACGTGCACAGTCACCCCTCCCCCCTCCACCACCCCGACACCGACACCTCCACGACACCGTGCCCGTGGCGTTGCCGTGAATGGCAAGAACCAAACAAACTTTCCGACGTAGGACTGCAGGCGTCGCTTAAGGCATGGAGGGCAAGACCGCAAACCTCGCGGCTCTAGCGGCATCCGTTGTTGAGGTGCGCCCCCTCCCCCCCCCCCCCCCCCCCCCGTCCCCCATCCCTAACCCTAAAACCATGCGCCGCACCACTGCCTTGCTGACGTTAGGGCACGTCCGCGACCTCCACGGCTCGTTACGCTTGCCCGCCTGTCACGCCCGCCGCCCGAGCGTCGGATATGAATATAAACGCGAGTTTCGGGGCCCATTATAGAATCTCGCGTCGGGGCGGCGCTCCCATGTTCCTCTCCTCACGGCGCCTCGCGCTGCGGGCCGCGGCCCCCGCCACACATCCCGTCGCACCTAATTCACCTCGCCGATTTGCACGCCCGCACTTTGCCACGGACAGGAGGCAGAGGGCAACCCCGAGGAACCAGCGCCGGAGGTGGGTGCTCCAACAGCCAAGGCGGTGGGCGAGCGCGTCGACGCAGGAAAGGTCAAGGGCTAAATACTATTATTATTGCTCGGGGTTCTTCCAGAGGGAAACGATCGCACGCCTCGCCAGCTGTGATGTAGTAGATGTTCATATCAAATCGGACTCTGCGGTTCTGGATGTGGTTTAAAGTGTAAAGCTGTACGTGCAACGCCGTGCTGCAGAGTGCCCTGCCGCGCAGCAGCAGTCCCCTCTGACTGCCGCCGGCATTGCCGCGATGCAGACGGTATTGTATTTATGTTTCTTGCAGCACGGCGGCGCTGTATGTGCAACGCCGTGCTGCAGAGGGCCCTGCCGCGCAGCAGCAGTCCCCTCTGACTGCTGCCGGCATTGCCGCGCTGCAGCATGTATTGTTTTGATGTTTCTTGCAGCACGGCGGCGCTGTATGTGCAACGCCGTGCTGCAGAGTGCCCTGCCGCGCAGCAGCAGTCCCCTCTGACTGCTGCCGGCATTGCCGCGCTGCAGCATGTATTGAATTGATGTTTCTTGCAGCACTGCGGCGTTGTATGTGCAACGCCGTGCTGCAGAGTGCCCTGCCGCGCAGCAACAGTCCCCTCTGACTGCTGCCGGCATTGCCGCGCCGCAGCCGGTATTGTATATCAGTTTTATTATGTTTCTTGCAGCACGGCGGCGCTGTATGTACAACGCCGTGCTGCAGTGTGCCATGCCGCGCAGCAGCAGTCCCCTCTGACAGCATTCTCGGCCGTGGCGTCGGCACCCTCACGGCAATGCACACGTTGGAGTAGACTGAAAACTACTTGAACTACCGCCCCTCCCATCTTGCCCCGTAGTTGTAAATGACACCATTTCGTCGTGCGAATTTCCAACTTTAGCCGAGCCCCACTAGAGTCACTGTAAATAAGGTGGTTGGCGTCTTGATTTGGCACTTTGAGAGCACATTTCGCCATCTTTTGTCACCTTGGTTCCTTAACACAGTAGCCTGAGAAAAAATGACCGACCTATAATGTTAATTGACTTACTGTTCCGTCCGTGAACTGGACCAGCTCCGCCAAATTCGCGTAGTCCAACGGCACGGCTCCACTCTCCACTTATCCCAGCTCAATCAGGTCAAGCATATAACCACTCATGTACTTGACAATGCTCACAGCATACACATGATTGGCGTGTTTGGGCACCCCCAATTCACGCAGGTTTGTCGTTTGTTGCGACAATGCATGCCGCAGATATCCATGGCACGCATATCAGGTCGACTCCCGTCACGCATCGTCGTCTTGCGCCCGTGATGATGGCGATGCCAATATTCATTAAAGTAGATTAGCAGCCCCACTCGGTACATGTTTCCAGGGTAGGAGTCAACGGCGGCGGCACGGTGCTCGCCCAAATCTCGAACTCGCGCAGAATCCCGCGACAACGCTGAGTGGTCACATGCCTCTCGCACCGCGAAGCCACCAGCGCGGCGGAATCCAAAGCCGCAGCCGAGCAAAGGGCATATTGATGCACGTAAGCATGGGCAGCTAACACCATAGAAAGCGGAGAACTGCCGCCAACACCGTGCTCCCAATCCCTCACGCCCTGGGGCGCCAAGAAAGCGTTGCGCTGCGTCACCCGCCGCGACTTCGTCTTGACCGTCTTGTTACGGCGAGGATTGGTAAATAACAGCGGCCATGACAATCAGTCAGACCCTACAAAAAACAGTGGTTCCCTCCCGTCTGTGCGTGTATATTCCGGCAAGCTTAGCCACAAGGCAAGACATGCGACTCCGAATATAGGGCAGATGACTGCAAACAACATCAATGCCGAATAAATACACACCAAAAAGGTTAAAAACCTAGTTGGGGCATAAATGGGAACCCCCAATGTGTATTTAAGCAACAATCCCCAGCAGCAGAGATTAGGCCAGATAACTAAACTGCACCATGTACTATGAACACTTCAATATAAACTGTATGTATTATAAATACTATGTATCTCAATAAAATACATATCGGCCATGTCGTGTGATATATTTATACTAGTATATGTACGGCTACGGGTAGCCCCCTGTACTCGTACGGGGTACACTACCTTATGGAATAACAAGGGATCGATCACTACGATAATTTGCTGGACGGATTTTTCTCAATCTTGTACATGCAGATGTACGTGTGGGTAAATTACAGGTACCAAAACGCCACAGTCCCGATCGACATCAGCCCCCATCATTTCCATATTTTAAACATCATCATGCCACGGCTTTGGCGAGTCTTATGCAGCCAACTAAAGCATATGCGATGTGAAGTCCCTTGCAATGCGCTCGGCGGCCGACCTCCAAGCTATCCCGCATTACTCGGACTTCCCCTTGCACTCCATGCGGAAAGTACATGAAACCCCGAGCCACCGCATTCCAACGGTCCGCTTCACAAAGCTTGCTGCGCGTATGCCTACAAGCGGCCCTGACAGCAACCGCTTCCGAGGCCGCCTCTTACGCGCTGCGACAGCGTTCCTGGTGACTGATCCTCCAAGTGAGGGTCGCCTTGGTGAAGTCCGTGAGCGTTCCCCTGAGTACTACGATTCCATGTTTCGCGTTGCCGCTTGGCGCCCATTTGGCCTTCCGCCGGCTCATGTCCTCTCCCTTGGCGAGCCATGCCCTTGTGCTTTTTGCTCTTTCTCGGTACAAGGTATGCTGGCCCTTTTTGAGGATTCTGGCGTGGATTTCACTCCTTCAACTTGGGCGGTCGCGTACGCTGATCACGTGGCACGTTGCTTTGGGGGCGACTCCAATCACGCCACACACGAGTGGGCGGCACATGGCCTTTATTTCCGACGTTTGCCACGACGTGAAGTCCGCGCTGGGCGTGGGTGTCCAGATCCTCACAGACCCGTCGGTGCTTGTTTCTCTTCCGAAGGGCAGCGACGGCCGGCCGGCCGATGTTGGGCTTTTTGGGTATGGTGGTATCCGCGGGAACACGGTTATTGTATGTCGATACCACCATTGCCCCTATCCTCGGCGTGTCAAGCTCGGATCCAACGACTGCTTTGCGGGCTGCAGAGCGCCACAAAATCCAGAAGTATGACGAGGGTGTCCGAAACGCCGCCGGCATGCTTCACTTTGTTCCTTTCGCCGTTTCCGAGTTTGGCTCGCTGGCCCCGCACGGTGAGGCTTTCTTGGTGGAGCTCGCGAAAGCTAGCCACACACACACTGACCAAAAAATCGGCCAGCTCTTGTCTGCGTGGCGCCGCCGTTTCTCCTTGCTCATCAACATGGCACACGCAGAGAACGTTCTTGGCGGGGTCGCGGCCGCGCGCGCGGCACGTGATGGTGCTCCTGCGCCTGCGTCGCGTCGCTTGTCGGCATGTGTCGCTATGACCCGGGTCATTGGCTGCAAGTGTCCTCGCTGAGGCTGATAGCCTACCCCGGGGCGACGGTCCCCTTGGTTCCTGGCAGCTTGGCGACTTCGTGGTTCCCTTGGCTTCTCCTTGGTTCTTGGCTCCCTGGCCTCCTGTTCGACCTTGGTTTCAGGCTTATGTCTCTCTTTTGCTGGCAACCTTTCATAGTTGCTGTTAGTTCTGTTTGTAGTGCGCATTTGTGAAAGCCCTGATGTAATAAAGAATTAAGTCCCTTAGGATTTCGGGGTGATTGTATTTTGCGATCCTTGTTCCCGCCATGCGGCGGTCCCTTCTGTAAGCTGAGCGTACCCCCTTTCGGCATGCCCCATGCTTTTTCCTTTCCGGTTCCTATGACTCCCAGAACACTCACGATAAGATCCCGCAGCCTCCGCAGCCTCGGGTAAATGGATTAAACGGTCATATTGGTAATATAGAGGTTTGATTACACCGGGCTATTCTGTCACCGGTATTGGCTGGTAAGTAACGTTAAGATTCTAGTTTGAATGGTAGCTACCAATACATGTACTCGCAGTACGCGTACCGCTTGGACTTCCCGATGTCCCGCGGCGGTAGCGACAGCATGCGACAGCCCTGCTACATGACGCACCCGCACCACAAGGGGAGTCCACCTTCTGCCGTTGCGCCAGCTGACCAGCTAGCGCAACCCACCCATCCCGCTATGCTATCCTTTTCAATGCGGACATTACGCCCCGTGGGCCTACTCACACCGAAAAATGTAAGAGATTCGCATCTTTGGCAAATGCGGTCCCACAATGGTGGAAATTCTGATTTGGCGCCCTCCGCAGTCCGGTGACAAGGTATGTGCGGATGTTGTCCCGGACAATTTTCTCTTGATGGAGCCAACGTCTAGACAGCCCCGTGCAATCCTTTTTTGCCGAACCTGGAGATTTCCATAATTCCTCTATAAATGCATTTTGTCTCCGATACTGCTAGCAAGTGCCTTGGCGGCCCTGATTTATCCACATTCAAATGATCAAGATTCCCGTACTTCGGTCGATAGACATCCGTCGGTGTTCCCTGCAAGGTTCACGTCTTTGTTTTTGTGGAGTCTGCATTCATTTTTAAATGCCGAGCTTGATGTGTTTTTGTCTCCCGACTTAGTTGGGTTGGTGCGGTACCGTACCTCGGGTCATCATACCCTACGCTCAACTTTCGCCTCTCGTCCGCCTAGCATGCCACTGCTGCAGCCCAAAAGGGCATGGTGTATTATCTAGCCTTATTTTTTTGCTGCTGGTTTTTTTTGCTGAAATGCACAAGTCATTGATCTTATTCTCAATCATGCCCCTCATTGGGCTTTTAGTCCTCTTGGTGTGTATTTTGGCCTTGGTATTGATTGCAATAGATCCATTATATTCCCAGTCGCATGTCATGCATGGTGCCGGAAATGTATATACTGACTTGCCGGAAATGTATATACGGACGCGCGGGGGCGGGGGGGGGGGGGGGGGGGGGGGGCTTTATTATTGTTCCCTTGCTTAAGGCTGACTGGGTGTCATGGCCCGTATGCTTATCATCGCCTTACCAAGGCGGTCAAGAATGGGCGCATTCACTGCGAGCGATGCGTGATTGGGGAGGCGGCGTGAGCGGCGGCTCTCCGCCCTCTTTGGCGGCGGCTGCCCATGCTTCCGTGCAATTCTATGCCATTCGCTCGGCTACTGCGCCGGCTTCCGCTGCATGGGTGGCGTCTCGGTGCGAGAAGCATGTGACCACATAGCGTCGTCGCGGGATTCTGCGAGTTCGAGACATGGGGGAGCACCCTGCCGCCGCCGTTGACTCCTACCCCTCATACATGTACCGAGTGGGATGTGCTAGTATTCTTCAATGAATATTGGCATCGCCATCATCATGGGCGCAAGACGATGCACGACGGGAGCCGACCGGCTTCCCCGGGATGTCTGCGGCATGATGTGTCACGGTTGGCGACCGCACTGCGTGAGCTGGGGGTGGCCAAGCACGCCAATCATGTGTATGCCGTGAGCGTTGTCAAGTACATGAGTGTTTATATGCGTGACTTGGTTGAGTTGGAAAACGTGGAGAGCGGGGCCGTGCCGTTGGATTACACAACCCTGAATTGCGCAATTCAAGGATGGGTTGATCTCGCGGGCCGCCACCGACATGGTGACTATTGCACATTGCATCGGGACGTGTGCATCGTGTTGTATTTGTGGGAGACCGCCGCCCGCGTGGCTTCGAGGCTGGCACCATGGAGCTGACAGATTTCCTGATGCGTGGTGTGGATCTATTACCAGCATGGGATGCGATTGTTGCAGGTCGTTCGACCGCCGAGGACCGTGTTTTCGCGGAGCCCTGCTACGGCACCAAGGAAAAGTTGGCCACCCATAGCGGCGGCATGGAGCTAGAGCTGCTATATCCCCGGGCAGCGAGTCGTTCTGCTTACTCCGTCGTTTGGACCGGTATGCGACCGCCATGGCTGACGCCGGATTACCCTTGGTCGACGTTCTGTTCCTCCGCTTGCAGCTAGACGCCCTGTTGGATTTCGGGCCCATGGCATGAGCAGTGCCGCGCGATGAACTTCCGGTTGAAGAGGCACTTGCGGGCCGCTGGTTTGTGTAAAGGCCACATTTTGCACGGCGTGACGCGCGGCCGTTTGCAGCATGGTATGATGACAATGTGGTGGAGGGGGGAAGTGATACACATGCCTCCCATGGGCGTCATCGCCATTTTTTTGGAGCACTATTGGGTTATGTGCACCCTGCCCGCCATCAAAACCGGTTGGTGGAAATGGATTTGGGTTCGGAGGATGAGGCTAATTATGATACCGAGGATGAGTTCTTCGCCGCGTTTGCGTCGCTAGATCTAGCCCCGTGATGCTTAGTGCACGTTGCGCCATATCGTAATCCAATTGCTTTGTCCCAAATGATCAACATTGCAATAATTTTATAATTTGGTTGGAACTTCAATCCTGCCTCGCGCGCCTAGCGTGGAACCCATGAGCCTGGCTTGAATAGCATCTGATGGGGTGTGCCCAAGGCATCCTGCTTTGGCAGCGTGAATGCGTCGCGGAATGGGAGGGCGCTGAGCATTGCCCGCCATCCCGCCACCCAGTCCGGGATGATACGCACCGCCTCGGTGCATTCATCAATTATTTTTTGGAGAAGGCGTGTCATATGGGTGAACGGGCCGTTTTACCCATCAAAGCGGCTTGGGAACCGCTGATGTGAACCATGCATGTGTGCACCCGTTGATGCCTGATGTGCCGAAGCAGAATACGAGTCAAAATGCTCCGACTTGGCGGTGATATTCTCTCATCGCGGATGAGGTGGGGCGTTTCCTGCTTCATGAGAAAAATGCTCTCATCGTCGAACACGTCCATAATTCTTTTTTGCTGGAATGCAAGATTCGCCACGACCCAACGTTGCTGGATGATCTCGGTGTGCCATGGGCTGAGTGCCCATTGCGATGGATCCTCCTCTTTGGAATCGTCGTCTGCGCATTGCATGAGGGCGTGCTCGCGTGGCAGCCACTGGATATGCAGATCGATGCCATTTAAGACAGAGCTTCAATACCTTGCACACGGTATGCAACACCCTTGGTCCGCATTGCATGCGCATGATATCGGTCTCGCGAATCTGTCAGGTAGAGCATGGCGGAATGGCGTATCCGCGCCGGCATTCAGATCCGATGTGAAGGAACGCCAATAAATAATCGAGCTCCCGTTCAATGTTGGAATAGAATTGATCCTCGGCGGCTTTTCGCAGCGCCTCGGTGACCGCGGTTTTGAATACCGATGTGCCCCACTGCATGAGCTGCTTGTCTGATGGGACCTGCCACGTGTCGGGGTGCCCTCAAAACTTTCGTATGGGTCGACCACCTTGCGCCGAAGCCGATGGCTGATGCGTCCCCGCATACGATGAGGCCTTGCTTGCGCTGCCAGATGCGCTTGCCGATATGCTCCACGCAGTGTTCGGCAAGGAATTACAGAAAGTCTGAGAGCTAGTGGTGGAACAGTGACGGCATGTCCCATGCCTCGGTCCCCGCTGTCTCTTCCCATAGATTGAGACACAACAGTGGCGTTAGTGGGACGACTTTTTCTATGATGTAGAATCTTCCCGCTACCTGTGCAAGCTCTCGTGGTGTTGCGTGTGAACGCGCGCTGAGCTCCCGCGCTAGGCTGATCACGTGGGCCATTTTATCCTCCGGGATTAAAGAAACGGCTCCTTTGCATGCCAATGAATCTCATGCTCCGTCCACGTCACCGTTAAGCGGGGGAACGCTTATATCTTCTCGATTGAAACCCGCCCAACCGAGTGATGCTTCCATAATGAAGGTCATATTCAGCGCATCTAGCATGAGCTGTTGCCTGAGAAATGCCCTCATCAGGCGGCCGTCGATGTTTACGTCATGTAGACCCCTGCCATGCGCACGCAATGGAACATTACTGCGGCGACCTATGTTTATACCCGCGGTGCTGACGCATTTCCGAAGATCACCGCCACGTGCGCATACACCTTGCCTTCAATTTCCACGCCGGGGTAGGTGACCGAGCTGTGGGCGAAACACATGTGGGTATCGTCGCCTTTGATGTCGCTGGCCACACCCCAATATATGGCGAAAGGCGGTCCTATTCGTGGCATCCTCACATGACTTAAATGAAAACTTGATGCAACTGCTGAACATGTTGATGTGTCTTGCATCGTGGATCAGACGGCAATTTTCTTATGCCGTCTTAACAGTCTCCCCCATTGGCAGTATGCAATGAAAAGGCCGGTTGTTCGGCCACCACCATTCAACGAGCCAGCCGTCAAAGAGAATGGTGCGCGCTGCGCGATCACGAAATCCAGGTTTTCGTGGTACGATGGTAGGTTTGGCAGGTGGACTCGCCCCGGTGCGGTCCGGTTGAGCAGTGGCTCCACCAAATCCGGTCCCACGGCCCTCGCCAATAATCGGGTAACGCGTTTTATTATATTGCGCTTCTAGCGCGGATGTGAGCGCTGGGTGTCGCAGCGGGGATTGTCAAAGTCGAACTTGAGACCTCGCTTGAGGACGCGCAGGACGCGTTTGACCACTGGTCGTTGTTGATCTGCCTTCAACATAGCTGCGATATATACTCCCCATGCGGGCAGGAACGGATGCAATTTTCCGGGCGGCATAGTCAAGCACAATACCAACGTGGTTAAGAACCTTGCAGCCACGCAAGCCTTCCACGGCGACAACGCCGACGAGGGCAGTAGCCCGGAGGCCCCGGCCAAGATGGCCAAGCAGCCCGCCAAGCCGGCCGGCCCGGGGCCGGGGTGGTGCTGGGGCCAGGGCGGGCGGGCCGGCCACCAGACCGCCGTGGCAGCAGTAGCCGCTGCCGCCACCCGCGATTAGCAGACCCGCCGCCGTGGCGGTCCCGGCGGCCGAAAACGGATGTAAATCATTTATTCCGCCCGCCCACTGCCGCGCCTCGCCGCCCTGTGCCGCGCGCCGCCTCATCACTGGCATTGGCGCGCAAGCTATCGCGGATTAGGCCAGAGCACCGAGATTGTCGGGCTTCTAGAGCGAGAAGTAAAATTAGACCACCGCGGATACTGCGTCGCGATGACGTGTGACATGGGCCTAATGCAGTTTATTACGAGTATGTCACGGAATGCTACGGACGAGTGTCATTATACTGGTAAGATTACGAGGTAAATACATGGTAATACTTGTTAATTAGTAGGTGGTCGGGGAGGCTAGTGATCCGTGTTGTGCGTGCCCCATCAGGCCGTCGAGCCCACTGGAAGCGTAATGGGTTGGTGGTGGAGGGGGGGGGGGGGGGGGGGGGTCAAGACGATTGTTTGTGCGCGTGTTTATTTGCGAATTGAGTTGAGCGTGATTGGGATTGTGCATTTGCATGGCTGGGCGGCTGGCCGCCAATTTAGGCAGCGCCGTCACGCGCAACGCGTTGTGACGAGTCAAATAAAGTATAGCCAAGAACAGTTTTATTGCTATGCGTAAAGGTACCTCAGCCAATGGGGACGCGGCACCGTGGCTACGTATCGCGATATACGCGGACCAAACTCGCGGAGCGCATAACGCATGGCGTAACGTAAGACTTGGCCCTACTATATTACACCCTTGTCGCTCATGGGTGCCATGAGCGATCCCGCGTAGCGTACGTTAGCCAGTTTGAAACGCATGCGTGCATAGAAGCGACTGTCGCGTTACACAACGTATGCGACATGCGATTACGCATCGACATCATGGTGTAAGTAGGCAACGGAACTTTTCGGCACCCTGCTCATACACGATTACATAGCAGTAGTACCGCCCCCCCGCGGGCGGTACTCGTACGAGTACGTGGCGCCATGTTCTAACCCCAAACGGTAGATGATCCCCAGTGCGCGGCGGCGCGCAACGCGTCCCTTCCCTCTTCGCCGAAAAAGCAAATTGCATCACATCAACGTATGATCAATGTGTATCCCAAGGAAACCCTAGTCGTTCTAAATTAAATCACTCCGCAATAATGAAATGTATATGTTACTACGTTCCCTTCTCGAAATGCCGTCGGGCTCGATTTTTGTCATACTGAGAATTATAGAGGTTTGAATTACACGGGGCCAAGTATGACGGGTGTATCCGACGTTACAAATTCCGTTGTACGCGTTAGGACGCTACTGCTGTGTCCCCACGTCCATCCCTCACCTATGTATGGCGCCCCGCGACGCGGCGGTGTCTCGTCCACTTTCTGCCTTTGCGCCGGCTTCTAGCTAGCGCAACGGCATCGAGACTCTCGCAGTCTCGCAAGGTGACACACGATCTCACAACGACGTTCGACGCCAGCCGTTCGCCGCGACTGCAATAACGATAGCATGCTGTACTATGGGCGACTCACGGTTGCTCGACGACATATACGATTCGGAGGGGTGCGGTGAGCAACGTCGCAAGTTCGACAACTTATACAGCTTGGCTCACTGCGCTGGAGCAGCGGATGCTGCTGCGACTCCACGAGCTAGACTCCCGCACCTCTTCCATCCAACAACCACCGCCGCAGAAACCTATTTCCGCGACGCCAGCCGACGGCCTCGAGGGTGACGACGAGGAGGACGACCCTCCCCCGGTTTCTCTGCAAAATCTCAAGGCCACGCGGCGTTCATCGACCCGCGCGACTGGATTGACTACTTGCCGCGGGGATACGCCGAGTCTATGCTCCTTCATTGTAGGACTCGCCACCCCCGGGATTGTGGAACCCACGCAACGACGAGTGGGACCGCTACCTCACCGATGAGAAGAAGCACGCGACCCGCGACGAGTACGCCACCTGCTGTGTTTTGGAGTCTTTACCGCATATGCGCACACGGCGCTCACGGACGTTGTGGCAACGCTTCGCGCGCAAAACGCCACCGCTCGCGACACCGCGGACCACGGACCGCCAACGACCTACTCGACTCCGCGATTCTCACGATCGCGACGCGCGGGCACGATGTTGAAGACCGGCTCACCTACCTCCTGCGTTTCACGTAGTGCGAGAAGGCGCTTACCGGCGAAAAGCGAGTCTCTGAGCGCCTCGTTTACTCCCGCTTCTTCGACACCACCGCCGCCGAGCCCTCCAGCAATGGCGTCGCCGGCCTAATCAACGCCATGGACGACAAACGACTCGAAATCAGCCTCCACCAGGCGGTCAAGGCGCGGGCCGCCGCGCAGTCCAAGGGCAGCGGCAGCGGAGGGAGCGAAGGCGGCGGCGGCGGCAACATCCCCATCAAGGAGCTAGTGCGCGCAGAACACGCATACCAAGCTGCCAATGAGAGGGCGGACAAGAACAATGACAACGACAAGTTCAAGGGCATGCCTCAGTCCGACAAGACTACTGCCTCGCATGCCGAGGAGCAGAAATGACGGTGTGCCCCGCCGTTCCGAGTCAAGCTACCTAAGTTCAAGCTACATACATGCGACACCGTGTGCGGCGGCAATGACGGCAATGGCAAGACATCGGGGCGAGCGATCAAGTGCTACGGTGGATCCATGTAAGGGCGTGCGGATCCCCTTAAAGCACAATCCCCCCCCCCCCCCCCCCCCCCCCAACTTCCGCAACGGCATCAACATGTAGGACGCTACCCCGGCGCAGCTCACATTCCTCGAGGCCGGGCGAGCTTGCCCGCTTCGTGGAGTCCGGCGCGTGGGCGTTCAGCACCTGCCGCAAGTGGGTGTCAAAACCCTTTTTAGTGCCCAAGCCCGGCGTCAACTAGTGGCGCTGCATCATCGACCTCTGCGTGCTCAACTCCTATTACGTGCGCAAGCGGCTCAAGATGGAGATAAACGGCTCAACCGCGGAGGTGATGGTGAGTGGAAGTGCTCGGAGCATCTTACAGTGGGAGTAGCGAGCAGGGCTCGAGCTGCGGGGACTGTGGACGGGAAGAGAGTGAAAGCAGAGCGCCCGGCGGGCCGGGAGACATGCACGCGCGCGCAAAGGCGCGCGGGACATGTGCCCGGCCGGTGCTAGGGTATCGGGCAGATTCCAACAGCCCCCCTCAATTGTACACGGGGGTCATCTCCGTTTGACCGATGCGTGCAATTGAAACAATATTCGGAATCTGGCGCTAGTACAGTATTGAATAGCATCAGTAATTAATCGCGACTACTCTATACATTCTTGATAGCTTCCGGGCGACGCGCTTCCGCGTGCACTGCACTCCATGTTGTACTGTCACCCCGCTGTGGAGCCGTTGAGCCGGAGCTGGCTGGTGATGAGGCCGCGAGGGCGTCATCCTCGTGCCCTGTGGGATGTCGGGCAGTGTGCTGCGCAAGATGCTTCTGGCAGCCTCTCCGCGAGCGGCGGGGCTGCTGAGCACGACCTGCTGGTAGCCAACGCATGCGGGGGAGCACAGGGCGGGCTGCTCGTAGCTGAGCTGCCAGCCCAGAAGTAGCGCTGCCTCGTCGACGCTAGACCCATCACGCGCGCACGACTCCATGCCAAAGGGCAGATAGCCAACGCAGTCAAGGGGAGCCCCTGCTGCTCATACACATGTTGCTCATATATAGCTGGGCTGCCCGTAGGCAGGCTGCCGATCCGGATTATGCACTCGCCCTCCTCGCGGTTGCCACCGCGCTCGCCGATGATGCAACGGCAGTAGCAGCTGTCGGGCGCGGCGCGGAAGTTGGTGGCCTCGTACGCCCGGCCGCCGCACTGGTTGCCCTTGTCGCCGTCGCCGTCGGTGCATCGGGTTGGCCGCCATGAAGATCTGCGTAGTAGGCGCAAGGGTCGTCGCAACGCCCGCCCATAGGATCCACGAGCACGGTGCCGTAGATGCGCGTTCTGCCGCGGAGAAGTCGCTCTGTGGCGATCTGTTGCCGCTGTATGAAGCACGAAGCACTGCACGAAACAGAAAGTAATACACGACGAAAAGGATGTTCGCCACGCGGTCCTGCGTTGGCGGCAAGAGCACCACGTTGTTGATTCATGTAAGTGGGATGTGATAGGCGGGACCTGGGTAGGTAGGCGCCTGGGCGGTTTGCGTATTGTTCTCGCTGCGACGATCTTGGACGGCTTCTAAATGACGCGCTCCGCGCTGAAACGCTCGAGCAGCTCACAACAGCTTCGCGACGGTCGCCCGGCGGTCCTTCCATTGAACAAAAGCCACCAGCGGGCTCGCCGGTCGTTTCACCGTCTGCCTCCGTGATACTGCTCGTGGAACCACGACATGCGACGGCCTAGGTCGACGCGAGGTGTGTGGGCGCTGTGTGTGTGTGTGTGTGTGTTCGAATATACTATCTAAGGTTTGAATCTAATTATAGCTAAGTACAGCTGTGGCTCGACAGATTCCCGGGGACTTGTCTGTTGAGCGCAGCCCCGGAGGCTGGCTCTTTCGGGCCGGTAGGCGGAACCCCGATACGGTATAATGAGCGCAGCCCCGGAGGCTGGTTCTCTCGCGCCGGTAGGCGGAACCCCAATACGGTGTCGGGAGGGTTGTGTACTGGCCCCGGAGGCTCAGCGTGCATCCCTCGCCCCTTGTGGGCTAGTTTTCGGCGCCCTTATGGCAGCACTGTGAGATTCAGATGTGACGCAAGTGTGCCCTACTGGTGACGAACGACGACATACGGGGACGATACGGGACGGACGAGGGACGTGGATTTCATACCGAGTAGCGACGACTATCGCGCGCGACCTGTAAAGTACTATATGAATTTCTCGTTTCGATAATTTCATCAAATTGATATGCCCACGCGGGCTCGCGTGTCGCGCGCCGACGCGGAGTACCCGGGCTAAGTACAGGCGGCTGCACGTACTCGTTGCACATCGCTGCACATCGCTGACCCCGCGGTGTGCGGCGATGTGCGGCACGACGGGCGGAGGTGTGGGCGGATGTAGGTGGTACGGTAGGTGGTAGGCGGTAGGTGGTGTTCGTAGGTGCGCGTTTTAATGCAGCCGCCCTAACTGCTGATGATTGTGTAACGCCCCAGCACGCGCATGAAGTACGGGGTCGCCTGGCGGTCACCGCCGCTCACCGCTGAACCAAGCGCGGACAGCCGCGCACTCGCATTTGTGCTCCCTGCCGGTGGTGGGCTACATCCACCCCAACTCTCAACCCCCCCCCCCCCCCCCTGCCCCCCGCGCGCTGCAGCAGGCATGCCGGCAAAGGGATGGATAGCGAGTGTGTCGAAGGATGGCGTGTACTCATGCAAGCACTGCCGGGGCAACGTGACGGGCACATGTGATAAGATGGCGCGAGAGCGGCACTTCCTAAAATTCCCGAATTGTAGCCACTCGTTGAAGCGTGCAGCTAAGTTGCGCCGCAAGGCCGCCATATCACAAGCAACAACAGCAGGGGCGGCAGCAGCAGCAGCGGCAACAGCAGGGGCGGCAGCAGGAGTAGCTGCAGCCGTCGGAAACGGCACGCCGGCGCCGGTCTCGGACGACGGCGGCTCGAAGGTGGACGATGTGATGGGCGTGGGGGAGGACCCCGTTGGCGAAGACGGTATGGACATCGACGCGCCTGCGTGGCCGCCGGCGGGCGTGGAACCCGCGATGAGGGCGTGATACGGGAAGGCGATCCCGGTGACTTCTACATGAAGGTCATCGCCAAGAAGTTCCGGGGAGTATGGCACTACGGCGTGATAACCAGCGTCGTTACCGAGTGGGTGTTGGAGATCTACGGCGGGGCGACCCAGTGGCGCGATGTTTTCGAGGACGGTGACACTGTGGACCTTCTGCGTTCGGAGGTGAGTGGGCCCGGCCTGTGTGCTGGTGGCACCACTCAACTGCGGTTGTATGGAATCACACGCACCCGCCCGGTCGGCGTGGCAGGTTGTGGAGGCTATGGCGGCTGCCCATGAGCATTCCCCTGTGGATGCGGACGGGGAGGCTCGCTTGGCAACCATCCCTGAAGGCGATGACCAGTCCAGTGAATCCGAAGAGGAGGGCTGGGAAGGGGGAGGGGGGGGGGGACGCGGCTGGCGCCGGGTGGACGAGCGATGAGGAGGAGGAGGAGGGGGCGGCGCACCTCCGGGAGTGGGAGTCTGCTGTTGTGCCGGGGTCCGACACGAATGCCCTCACGTTTGCAGTCATGAAGTGCTCGGCCCATGTGAAGAGCAAGAACTTTAACAACTCCGCTGACAGCGACTGACAGCTGCTGCATGACATCATGCCCGCCGGCTTCACCTGGGGTGGGATGGCCGTGCCACGCAGCCACAAGGCGATGCGGAAGTTCCTGCGGGTACGGCCGGGATGTCTGCATGGGTGCGTGCTTGACGCGGCGCGTCTTGGGGTGTCATGCCCCTCACGCTCCTCGCCTCCCGATGCATGCAGGTGCCTGATACATCCAGATATGTCCGGCACATGTGCCCCAAGGGGTGCGTGGCGTTCAGCGGGGCGCCCGGGAAGGCTGACGGATGGGCGAACCTCCCCGACCAGCACTGCCCGGAGTGCAATGCCGACAGGTTTTTCCGCATGCCTGCTGGCGGAGCGCGAAGACGCCAAGTACACCACCATGGTCGCGCGAGCTCAACACTTCTACCGTGCCACGCCGCCGCCCCCGCCGGGGGCTGACTCGGACGACAGCCATGCCAGCGCGCGGCCCATAGGACTGCATTGTGTACGGTGTGGACGCGGGAACGAGCCCACACTGCCGTGGGCTCGGACTTGTGGAGAGTGCCGGGCGGTGGCGGTGGATCCGGCGGGGAGGAGGCCCTTGTCCTCTTAGACGGTCCGGGCATCCGCAAGGTGGCTGTTCTCATGGCCCCTGCCCACATGTCATGCGCGAGTGCTGCCGACTCGGGCGTCGACGCCCCCGAGCTGCTGGTGGCGGGGATCCACGCGAGGTCGCAGGACGGTGCGCGAGGGGGAGGGGGGGGGGGGCGGGCAGCGGCTGTGGGATAGGCGGGGCAGCGGTTGCTACCGAGTGAGGCGTAGCATCGTTTGCAGTAGCAACGCAGCCTTTCCGGCGTGACGCCGCCTGGATGTAGCCCAGCAGTACGCGCAAAGTGCAAGCGCAAGCTGCTGATGGCGGGGATCCCGCGGGGGGGGGGGGGGGGGGGGGGGGGCTGTGGGACAGGCGCGGCAGCGGTTGCTACAGAGTGAGGCGTCGCATCGTTTGCAGTAGCAACGCAGCCTTTCCGGTTGCATAGTGTGACGCCGCCTGGATGTAACCCAGCAGTACGCGCAAAGTGCAAGTGTTACACGCCCGTGCGCCCCACCCAATATCATTGCGCCCGACTTCACTGACGGCATGTCTCGGTCTCCATCATCTCCCGGGCCGTCCGCCGCCTCACCCTGCGCACCCTACCAGCCGCGCGTGCCTTCTCGGAAGCCTCACACACGGCGGCGCGAGTCGCGTCGTGGAACACGTCCCTGACATGGCGGAACTCCGCCCTCACCGCGGCCGTGGTCGGGCAGGGGACTGCCCGCTGATGGGTCGCCATGCATGGGTACTTGGGGCCGCACCAAGCCGGGGTCCCGTCGCAGCAACACTCCCATTCCGTCCGTTGGCCGCAGTACACGCATGACGGGCGTCCGGCCAGGACACGCACATGATAGTGCATGTGGCCGCCTCCCGCCACTGCTCTTAGTGCTCCGGTCAACATGGCGACGAGCAAGTCGGCATGTCCCGCAGGTGGCTGCGGGGCGGGTGGCGCGAGCGCAGCCTCGCTCGCCTCGACAACTCACTCAGCCCTATCAGTCGCCTCAACCACGGCCTCCTCCGCCTCCTGACGCGGCGCATCAGGCGCATCATCGTCGCCTGGCAGGGCGTATCCCCCCGCAACGGCGCCGTCGGCGGTGGCCGACGCCGTCGTGGCGGGGTGCTGTGAGGAGGTGGCCCTAGACATAGGTGGGGCCGGCACCGCCATGTGTTGCTCCACATGCGGTGCGGTTCCTGACGCGACAGCTCCGTCGCACAGGTACCGGCGCCGGCACCCCACGCCTGATGCGCTTACCACCAACCGGCATGTTTCCTTTGGGAGGTGGTTCATCCGCGTCGGAGGTGAGCGGCGGTGCCGGTGTGGGTGTGGATACTGCCCGGCCATTAGGGCTCCCGCCGCCCGCCGCTCCGCCGACCCACGCCGCGGCGTGTGCCGCGCCCCGCATAGTCGCCTCGAATATATTATACATGACGCTGGGACGGGGGGGGGGGGGGGGGGTATTCGTGCGTTTCGTATGTCGGCGGAACGGCGTGCGAAGCTGCGGCTGGCGAAGGTGGTGGAAGTAAGCGTGGCGGCGTCGGCGGCGTATTACCGTGCGTGCATGCGTGCGCAACCCCGCGGCAGCAAGCGCCGGACTCGGCGTGTGCCGGCGGCAGAGCTGCGAAGCCATGGACACGGTACGGGATGCCAAGTCTGGCTAAGCAACTGCCGAGGCTGGCGGCTTAACCCCCATGTCCGGCGGTTGAGGGACGGAAAGTGCGTAGAAGTTGATCGGCAAAGCGGGCATATAAGCCCGGCTGTGCTAGGTTCCTATTAAGTAATGGCGGTTTGTGCTAAGTAATTCGTAGGGGTGGACCGTGCAGCGCAGGTAGGGGGCGGTATAAATGAGGCCGGGCACATATACTGCTCCACGAAACGACACTGCTGCCAGACCCGATCGTCTACGGCCGATATAATATTCACACTATATTAACATCGATGCACACCGCCGCACACCGCCGCACACCGCCGCACAACGCTGCGCGCGCACATTCGTCGCGCACATATACGCGCGCCCTACCGCACGTATTATCCCGGATTCACTCGGTGAAACCGCGTATTCATTACGCCGTGCTACTTCAACAATAAACATTGCGAAATTACACCGACACAATGCCGCACCGACTAGCTCTTGACAATACGTGCATATAAATAGTAGTGGCGCGCTGCTCCTCGCCTCCGATATGTCGTTGACTGCTGCGGAAGGCGGTCGTCGACTGGGTGTTAGTTTCTCCACCTCGGCCGCCCCCCCCCCCCCCCCCCCCCCCTTCACCGCTCACAGCGCCATGGCAGACCTCCCCCCCGGGCAAAAGTGGGCGGTGAGCCTTGTTGTCTCGCGTGTCCGCGCCGCCGGCATCGAGGAGGACGAGAAAGACATGAGGAAACGCGTGACAAGGTGGGCGCGCAACAAAACACTCCACCCTCCACATTAGCACGCACCCACTCGTGGCTAACTTGTGCCGCGCGCAGGTTCGTCCGGGAGCGCCGTAAGGCCCACCTCAACGCCAAGGCTTCCACAGTGCCAGCGGCGCAACTCGTGGTGGCCGAGGAGGCCGCATCCTCAGCCGCTTAAAGGCGAAACGATTGTGGCTTGTTGTGGGCGTCTGGGCACAGGGGGCGTCCCGACGCCAAGGTAAGGAAGCTCATGGCGGCGTCGTCGACGGCACAGCCTCCCGGGGTGGTGAAGACACTGACGGATGACAAGAAGCGGAAGAGGCCAGTGAAGAAGCGCCGAGGTAAGAAACTGACGGTCGCGGAGTCGGAGGCGGAGTCCGTCGGAGGCGCAGACGGAGGCGGAGGCGGAGGCGGAGGCGGAGGCAGCGAGATCGTCGAAGCGGAGGGTCCCCCGGGCACGCAAGAACAAGAACAAGCAGTAGCCCCCGCCCCCTTACCCCCCTCCCCTCACTCCCCCGGCGGGAGCGGCGGGCGGCGGGGGGGGGGGGGGGGGGGGGGGGGGGGGGGGGGGGCGGCGGCGGGGGGACCACGCCCGCCCGCCTCCCCCCCCCCCCTCCCCCCCCCCTCCCCCCGCCGCATGCCCCGACGGCAGCTGTCGCGAATATTGTAATTCAAACATTCTTCGGCAAACCGCTGCCTGCCCCCGCCCTCCCACTCGCGAATATTTATGTAACGTGAGCACTCTTTGGCAAAACATGGCAGCCAAACCGCCCGATGGTGACCTTTGATCGGACGGCGGGCAGGCCCCTAGCCGAATAGTACGGCTGCGATTTGCGCTCCCATGTACTAATAGTCGTAGTTATCCACAGGACGACTCGTCATCGCGCCCGGGTTCGTACTAGATACCCGGTACCGGCTTAATAAATATATCGCGTACTACCCGGTACTACACGGACAACCTTGTACCTTATACGTCAGTGCCATGTAACACTTCACCGGGCTAGTACGAGTACCGGAATGATTACCAAAAGGATTTATCGCCCGCCGGCAATAACGCCGGATGTACTCGCACGTAACTGGATGGACGTGCCGCCACCAGCAGCAGCCTTCACGGATAAATAATAGTCGCTAGTAGTAGTGCTTCGTCACCCGTATGTCACATCTGAATCTCACAGTGCGCAGTCGCCTCGGCCGTTTTTCGAACGACTCCGGACGTGCGCCGAACGCACGGACTTATCCATGTACCCCGCTCGCGCCCACGTGACGTGTGAGGGCCCATAACCTAAACGGCTCAACCGCAGAGGTGATGGTGAGTGGAAGTGCTCGGAGCATCTTACCGTGGGAGCAGCGAGCCGGGCTCGCTCGAGCTGCGGGGACTGTGGACGGGAAGAGAGTGAAAGCAGAGCGCCCGGCGGGCCGGGAGACAGGCACGCGCGCGCAAAGGCGCGCGGGACATGTGCCCGGCCGGTGCTAGGGCATCGGCCGGTGCTAGGGTATCGGGCAGATTCCAACAAGAGACCCTACTGAGAGTGCGCCACCTCACCAAAAAGGGAGACTACATGTTCTCCTTCGACCTCCAAGACGGCTTCTGTGCTCTAGACATCGCAAAGGCGGACCGATACTACTTCACCGTGGACATCCGAGGTCAGCTCTACATGCTCGTAGGTCTGCCAATGGGCTGGAACTTTCGCCCGGTTACTTCGTCACGCTCACCCAAGTATTCATCACCCACCTCCGGAAACCCGAGCCCGAGCCCCCTTCATCGTATGCACAGCCCACACGGAGCAAGCGCTACCTCCGGTGGACCAGGTGCATGACAGCGCGCATCCTACCTTAAGTGGACCACTTCCTTTTCTTCTCCGCGTCAATGGAGCAGGCGCTCCATTTTCGTCAGCGGCTCGCCAACCTCCTCCACGCCTTGGGGCTGCCGCGGAACCCCACAAAAGTGCTTCTAGGAGCCATGTATGTTCGGCAGGCACATGGGGATGGACATAGACTCAGCGTCCGGCATGTTCTACGCACCGGCAAACAAACCGGACCGGCTCTTCGGGTAGACCACCCGTCTCATCGGCCGCGCCACGCGGGACGCCAAGGCTTCCGGTGCGAGAGCTGCAGTCATTGGCGAGACATGCGCAATACCTCTTTCTGGCGATTCCTGCAGCAAGATTTTTTCTGCGGGAGCTCCACTCCGTGGTCGGTGACCGGTGGATCGGGCGCGTCCGGATGACGCCACAGCTCCGCCGCGATCTACAATGGTGGAGATCGGTGCCCGGTCGGTCCAACGGCAAGCCACCGCCCGGTGGCGACGGCTTATTTGCACACCGACAGCTCAGGCTACGGGTGGGGCGGGTTGTTGAACGGCAAGCTAGAGGCGCTGGGATTCTGGAGCTCGGCGGACGAGCGCCATCACATCATCTGGAAGGAGCTCAAAGCGGCCCAACTTGCAGTGGAAAGCTTCCTCCCCCACCTCTCCGGGCGCAACGTCCTCATGCACAAGGACAACTAGGCGGTATGTCACGTTCTTTCGGGCCTATCCCCACGCTTGCCCGAGATGATGGCCGAGCTGCGACGACTATGGTGCTTGCTGGACTCGCACGGCATCTATCTGCGCGCCCGGTACATTCGCTGGGCAGCGAATGTCTGGGCGGACCGTCTAACCCGGCACCTCGACATCGACGATTGGCAACTCGACCCCCTAATGTTCTTGAAACTTGAGAGCCAGTTCGGCCCTCATCACTCCATCGACCGCTTCGCGTCCGCCCTCAACACCCTGCCCCCCCTCTACAACGCGGCGTGGTTGGACCCTACGTGCGAGGCGGTGGACTCGTTGAACATGCCGGATGCGGAATGGCCCCGAGAAAACAACTGGTGCAACGCACTCCTCGCCCCTGCTACCCGACCTCGTGTAGAAATTGCAGCAGAGTGGCGCAGCGGCGACCGTCGTTGCGTCGCGATGGGTGAGCAAGGCGTGGCACCATGCACTCACCGGATGGTAGTGGAGGAGCTCACGGTGGCGCCGCACGCCGGGTTGTTCCGGCCGGGGCGGCGGGACGGGCGAGGTATAATCGGCATGCCTCGGAGGCCCGTGACTGTATTCCGCATTCCCTTTCGGCATGGGCCTACCTGCGCCGAGGGGCCGTAAGTGCTACGCTATCCATGTTTCCTGGCAACGGCCACCATTTACTGGGTGTAAGTACGTGCGGCTCTGGTACAAACTACAACGGTATAGTACCGCGTTGAGGTCGCGAGTTGTACGACACCATGGGCTGATTCGATGGGCATGTACATGCATGACACGGGTGCTAGGGCTTGACACCCTGGGCGTCAAACCCTGGAGCTCCTATCAAATGCGTGGGCGCCGGCCACTGCGGCGTCGTACGCCAGCTGAATGAAGCAATCTTACCGTTTCTATGAGGAGGAGCGGCCACTGCGGCGTCGTACGCCAACTGCAGGAAGCAATATTTCCGTTTCCGCGAGGAGCGGCGACCGGCCCTTGCTGCAGACCCCCGGACTATGGCACGGTACGTCACGTGGTTGGGCAACCCGCGTACGATCAAGGCCTTCAGCTTGCATCCTTACCTGTCGGCCGTCAACAACTTCTTCAAGGACCACGGCCGGGAGCCGATGGCCCCGGGCGAAATGGTGAGTAGGGTCCGCAAGGACCTTGCGGCGTCACATGTGACGCTATACGCCGAGCTGATGCGGCCCCCATTGCCCGTGCGTGTGGTGCTGAAAGCCCCGACCCTGGCAAAAGCCCTACGGCTAGAGTTGGGAGCTACCTGGGGCACGGGCCCGGGTACCTTGGTGCGCATAGAGCTGTTCAGCGCCAGCCAGGCAATCGTCGTGCTCTGTCTATTTTTCTGCCACGGAAGAGCGGGGGTGGAGTGTCGTACGGGAGACCTCACGGTCGGTTGATTTCGGACGGCGGAATCCTCTTATACCATCGTGACCTAAAAGGCCAACGTGGTGCGGATGCAAGCAAGAAGTTGTTGTGTTGGCTGCCAGCGTCAGCGCATGCCGACATCGCGGAGCTGCTGCACTACTTTGATGCCGCCCGTAATGTGTTTGCCGGCGGGCGCGTGTCAGTGGAACGACGGGCCATCAACCGGCGCGAGGGGCAGGCAAAATGGACGGCGGACACCCGCACCAGTTGACTGCAATTAATGAGCCCCCCCCCCCCCCCCCCCCCCCCTCCGCGGGGCTCGCGTGGACACCCCACTCCCTCCGGAAGGGGGGCACTACAGCCGCGTACGTTATCGGTGTGACGATGCACAAGATCAAGTACTTCGGCGGTTGGGCGATGGAATCCAACGTGGTGCTCGACTGCATAGACCCAACAACATGGCACCTCTTTGGCTGGATGACCCCCTGGGGCGGTCGACCAGCCAGGCTGCCACGCCAACTAGCGAGATGATGGCAAAACGTCGAGCCCCCGGCTTTGCTAATGGTCATATTGAGAATTATAGAGGTTTGAATTACACGGGTCTAAGTTCGATGGGTGTTACCCGACATTACAAAGTCCGCCGTACGCGGCTAGGACGCTACTGCCGTGTGCCCACGTCCATCCTTCACCCCTATATGACGCCTTGCGACGCGGCGGTGTCTCCACCTTCTGCCTTTGCGCCAGCTTCCAGCGCAACCCACCCTTCAAAACTCTTTCGTGCGTGTTATGGGGCCTGAGCCCCTAAGCCAAAAGTTGTAAGAGATTTGACACATGTTTGGCAGAAACTGCTCTGCTAATGCAGTTTCAATTGCTGGTCACTAAACATTCTGCAATGTACCCGTAGTACCGTAGCGACTAGATAAATTGCACATCAATCATTCTGACTACTGCCGCCTTGACGCCAAATATTAAGAGCAGTACTCGCCGTACGGACAACCCTCAGCCGTACAGTACTAGTACATGTATTTGTGAGGAGATCTAGCCCCTGGATTGTAGGATTGTAACCCCAACATGATATTCTCACAACACATGTGCACGTACTGTGTACGCGTGTACCTACCGTATGTCTGTATGGGGTGCACTATCAGTAGGTTCCGTATATCTGGCCGCAGCTGGCACATGCAATCCAGGAGCATATCTGGCCGGCGCATGTGCACAGTCATCATATTATTAGACAGAGCACACGGCCACACTACCTGCACTGCACGAAATATATCCTATCCGATCCTGGGGATATCCGGACATCCGTATATCCGATACTATATATATCCTTGCTGTCTGTATATAAGGATTTTGGTATTGGGGAGTATTGTTTCAATAGCATGCAATTAAGTCAAGTTTTGCCAAATAGGTACGGAGTGTCTGTTACAAGGAAAAGCACCATTTTATGGCTAGGAAGGTTCAGCGAGGGGGGCGGGGGGGGAGTTGGAGGACGAGCCCGCAGGGCGGAGGCGGAAACGGGAGGACAGACGAGCTGGTGGTGGCTGTCCTAAGTAGCTCCCCGACCGACAGCGCCGGGCTCGCGGGCGGTGGGGCAGCCCGTACTGAAACCCGATGGTACCGGTAACGTAATAACCGGTTGAAACCAACAACATATATACCGTACGGGTCGCCCTAAGACAGTTAAATTGTTGGGAAACCCTATAAACACGTTTGGATCATGTCAACATGCAATCGAGCTGGTTTTGCCAGCTTACACGCGGTTCGTTTACGACTGCGAGCTTGGGCAGTCGGCAGGCGTGCCGACCAGACGAAGGCGCTTGGAAGATGTCTCGAGTTGTACAAGGGGTCTCGCGCCGAGGAGTTAGGAACCTCGATCCAGGCGCAGGCGCAGAATATACGCGGACGGGAGATGTTGACGGCGCGAGCGCCGGCGCGACATGGGCCGGACGTTGGACATGGGCCGGACGGAATTAAGGCGCCGTCTCCCAACGGCGCCCTACAACATTTGCAACACGTAGTGGTGGCGTAGTGCGGCACGGGCCGGAATTGCATGTCAGCAGAAGCAGCCAAGTTTGCGATGATTGCCCACTAGATCAGCGACACATGCACCAGTAGGTCGAGTACAGCTGCGCGCACGGGCGCGCGAGCGCGCCACGTGCAGCCAGGTGAAGTATTGGTACGATGTACGTGCGTCGACCCGATGGTAGCTATGTACTTGTATTGGCGATGCACGATACGAGGGGTGGAT
This sequence comes from Tetraselmis striata, assembly GCA_006384855.1. Taxonomy (NCBI): domain Eukaryota; kingdom Viridiplantae; phylum Chlorophyta; class Chlorodendrophyceae; order Chlorodendrales; family Chlorodendraceae; genus Tetraselmis; species Tetraselmis striata. The sequence continues at coordinate 47,630 of VCJN01000827.1, forward strand.
ACGCAATCCCGCGCGATAACAACGGTGTAAGGCCGCTGCCATCACCAGCGGCGGTCGTCTCGCCGCCTCGCGTGAAGGGCGGCGGGTAAAACGCGCGACGCTTAGGGGCACGGGAACGTGAGACCCATTGTGGTCGTGTCGTACCGGCTCTTGGATGTGCCGGGGTCGGTTGTCGGCGACGTCGCTGATGACCAGCCTACTCGGTAAGCTGTCGCCGCGGGTGTATGTTGCTTCGCGGAGTAGTGCGGTGAGGCGGCCACCCCTGCTGCACCAACGACGGCTGCCGACCACTTTACAAGTCGCAGGCTTAAGATGACGCCACAAATTGCACAAGTCGCGGTAGGTGGCGGAGCTGCCCCCCGGCGGGTAGCTCGTGTTGTCACAGATGAGATGTCGTGACGTCGTCGGGAGCGGGTTGGTCGGCGCAGAGGCTCTTGTAGCCTATGCCGGCCCGTAACGAAGCCAATGACGTCGGGGCGAGGGTGACGACGAGGCGGCCGCCGTTGTTGCGCCAGCGACGGTCGCCGTGGTTCCAAACCCGGAGCCAAACAAGAGTAGATACGACAACCACGAGATGTCAAGCACGTGCTCTTGTTTGACATCCCCCCGGCGGGTCGTGGTCCTTATTATTGTGACGACGACGTTGCAGTGGGAGGCGTCGAAGACGCGCATGGACAAGCCACGCAAACGCCTCCCACTGCGACCACAACAAACGTTGCTGCAGCACGATTAGGGCGGGGGCAACGAGCCCTCTCAAAATACCGGCGCATGAGCGGCGCCACCCCCGTAACGGACCAATTACGCGAATAGTCACGGAAAACCACGGCGTGTAATGACCGTTGATGCCACGACGCCCTGCTGCGAGGACACGCGGACCGGTTGAAGTGTCTTGCGGGACAGCAAGTGGCTGTCCCGACGACATGGACGTCCTCCTCCGTCCGCGCCAATTTGTTGCGGTAGGCGTAGTTGTCGTAGTTGACAACCGTGATGAGCAGCGGCCATGGTGCCAAGCGCGTCCACCTCACCTAACCTCAAGAGTTTGCAAGTGCGAGAGGGTGCTCCACTGCGGGAGCCCCGAAGGCATGTACTACCACTGGACTTTGGGTGTTGAGGTTTACAACCCCCCCCCCCCCCCCCCCCCCCAACAACGGGAACCCGCCCCAACTGCAATTCCTTGCCGTGCACATCGCTATCCGAAAATGTCCCAGCTGCAAAGGCAAGGCAACACGAAAAACGACTTCGGGCGCACGAGTAGCTTGGGGTAAACCACACTACCGCCGAGGGGGTGTGTCGTTGCCTGATGGTGTAACGCATGTGCGCGTCACGACGACTCACTACGGGGTGGTGAACCTCGGTGCGGACTTGTTCAACCCATGTGACCCTCGCGCGCACAAGTAGCCGATGGAAGATGGCAGACTTGTTGCTGGTGGTTGTCCTAAGTAGCTCCCCGGCCGGGAGCGCAGGGCTCGCGGGCGGTGGGGCGGCTCGTACTGAAACCCGATGGTACCGGTAACCTAACCGGTTGAAACCACCAACAGACCGTATGGGTCGCACTAAGACAGTGAAGTTTTTGGGACCCCTTAAACACGTTTATATCATACAAGACGTATACGGATGTGTAGCAGGCCGTTAAAAAAACAACGTGTAGCAGTCTGTGAAGTCCAGAATACTTTACATTAGTATTCGAGTTATTCAATGATGTAACACCAATTACGTAATGACCACAATGCCCTGTACCGGTACACATACGGTAGTGTACACGTATCAGCGCATTATTTGCCATGATACTTTCTCCAAATTCATTATAGCATTTCCGCATGTCGCCATGCTTGTATCATTGTTTTACAGGTTAATTTATTGACCCTTTAGCTGAGCGAGTCTCAGCTTGCGTGCGCATGGTACCTTGGGCGGCATTCTCTCTGCCGGAGTGCCGACGGCCAAGTAGTCTGATGCGTTTGCCCGTGCTCATTCCGCACCCTCTTCTGGTGCTGCTTCCACCGCGCGCAATTGCTGTAGTGGACGTTATCTATAGCCTTTTCGGGTGGTTTCCTGATCGCCTTTTCCAGCTAGCAGCTCATGTAACTATATAGGTATTGAGCCTTGAGTAGGCTGGTCGCGGGGCAGAAAATCAGCTCTATGTAGAGCTATCATATTAGATCTTTTTACATCAGGGGTTCAAGATATGCGCACTACAAACAGAACTAACAGCAGCTATGAAAGGTTGCCAGCAAAGGAGAGGCATAAGCCTGAAACCAGGGTCGAGCAAGGGGCCAGGGAGCCAATAACCAAGGAAGTCGCCAAGCTGCCAGGATCTAGCGTTTTAGTCGCGCTACAGCAGTAGCGCTAACACGGGTGCTGTAGCTAGCGACTACTATCTGCTGGCGGGTAATAAATATATATTATACTCGCAATATATAAAGTAAAGTACCAAAGTACCGGGTAGGTTACCTGTAGCGACTTAATCCGGGTCGATGTATTTCGGCAGTATCGGCCAGGCGTATCCCGGGCTTGTCCGGTTGATGCATTAATCCTTATGGCCCTTCGCGGGGTCCGAATGTATCGCTCGTGGCAGCATAGCAATATGGTCTAATAAGGGCTGTGCCAGACTCAGTTGGCGCAAGCGGTCATGTGATGCGGCGGCTTCGGCCGATGTCCCAGGGCGAACTTCGATTTATTTACTTTATATCATTCAAATTTGCTACTACGTCTGGTAGTACTAAGCAGCGGGCACATACGGTGATACGGTAAGGATCCTTATACTTCTTGAAGTATTTATATTATTTTTACAAGAGTATCTTGGATTCGACCCCGCCGCCTTGGCCTGCTGACGATCTCGCTGCATACGCAGCGCTAATTACATGAGCTAGTGCCTCGGGGATATTTGTTAGATATATCCAACATTTGTTGTACATATCACACAAACTTGAGAGGCCCAAATGGGATCATGCCAAACATAGTTAGAGCATTTCAACTGGCCTACGGGGGGCCTAAAGGGCCTGTCTTAATATCCCCCGGGAAACATAAAGCGTACCGGCCGCCAAAAAGTGGTCAACACCGTTTTGCCGTTTTCAAACTTTTGAAAATATTCAAACTCGCTCACCCACCTGTTCAGCCACCCACACGACGCTATGAGGACCTCCGTCACCAAAGGCGCTCGTGTATCAGCCTGCCGAGGCCACATTTTAACCCCTGAGTGGCGACCAGCGTCGGTGCTAGCATGCTCAGCCGTTCGGCAACGTTACCGAGTCCGTCGGTGATGGCAAATGGAGGGTCCGCTGGGACCATGCCCCGGCCGATGTCCAAGAGCCCGACCAGACACTCCGCCGCGAGCAAGCTACTGATGGTCGCACCCCTCCTTCGGCTGCCTCTGCGCCACGAGGTCAAGTGACTGCCGTCGGCCCTTTCGTGCCGCCCCGCCCTGCCGCTGCTGCTGATGCGAGTGCGAGTGCGCTGGGTGGCAGTCGCGTTACAGGCAATCTCGTTCCCGACACCCGCACCCACACAGAGATCCCGTCCATCCTTGCGAACTCTTCCCCAGCCTCTATCCCAGCCACCGAGCCCCTGCCTGCCGACAACTTTGACATGTCTGCCGAGTCGCAAGGCAGCCAGCCAGGGCTGGAGGGAGACCTGGCGCCATCCCGTCCCGCCGGCCACCGCCTCGCCATCGCGCCCAAGCGCTACCTGGCTTCACCGACGGCCAGCACGCCCCTGGCAACCACGGGCGATACGCGAACGGCCGCAGCAAGCAGTCAAGGTGCTGCCGTTGCTACCGTGACGAGGGCGAGGAGCAATGGAGCTCGTGCTACTGCGTGCAGTGCAACATCACCTTGTGCATGCCCAGCTCGTTGCACAGCCGGGACTGCTGGGAGCACCATCTCCACTGCGACGAGACCGCCATCCGCCGCCTGAAGCACGCCCGCGCCGGCTAGGGCGGCACACCCCAAGTCCGCCGCCCCGGCTACCGCCCGTAGACCCCCCTCCCCGTAGTTGACCCGGGCCTCTGGCCGCGGGATGGTGTATGAGCTTATATCCTGCCAGTTGAGCTGGCTGATGTGGTGGGCGGGTGCGCTCTGTAGGTCCCGCCCGCAGCGCGCTCTTATCGGTACCGGTACAGTCGCGTACCTACCTTTTAACAGAAATTTCCCTAATTACCGTACCGGTCCCGGAATGACGATACAACAAAACCATGTTGGATTTATCCTCACATACAAAAGTCCCCGAGGCACTAGTACAGCAGTACTGCAGTAGCTGCAAAAGGAGATCAGTAGGAAATCGCTGCATATCGTCGTCTGCGACGAGCACGCGACTACCTGTACGGTATAGTCGCGTAAAAAACGGAGTAGTCGCTCGTCGCTAGTCACTGGAACAGCCCAGGCTGACCATCCACGCGCTCCGATATTTAGCGACTAAATATTGTCGCTAGGAGTACCATGTACAGCAGCAGGTTGCCCTCGACCTGTACCGGCGTACCGCCTCCGTACAGCAACATTCGTTCACCCTACTGCTGAACTGGTTTGGATTACTGCTGTACTGGTAGTCTTAGTTGCGTTATTCTCGACGTACAGGTACCTGTACCCGTAGTACGCGCAGTGCACCCCACTCCGGCAACCCACCCGCCGCGACCACTGCCGACCTAGTCCCTGGTAGCCACGGTCACCAGTGCAGCGCCATCATGAGGGAGGTGGAAAAACCTCTCCATCCACGTGCCGGCGGTACCTCTTTGGACATGGCACCGGGGTCGGAGCTCTCACAGCTTGGTTGGGGGGGTGACCTGGAGCTTGTCAACTCCGATTCGACCAGTACGTGCCCTCCTTGCGACCAGCTTGTGGGGCCGCAATATGTTCTCTGTAGCGACCACATGTTCTTAGAGCCGCCCGTACTCGCCAGTTGTTTCCACAAATAGTAGCCCTACTAACAAGCGCGCACCAACAGCGAAGTCCACCGCTGAAGCAGCGCGCCTGCTTCGGGGCATTGGGCTGATTTTTGCCTTCCTTTGCCTTGTGGACATCACCCCCTCCAGAGCAACGCAACAAGTTCTTCGCCCGCGAGGTGTGCGTACGCTGCAGCTACACGATTGTCGAGTTGCAAGTTGCCCTTCTCGATGTTTGTCCACGCGAGTCACAGTATGAAAGCCACGTGGTTGCTGAGATCAGCTGCCGTGGCAGATCGAGGTGTCGGCTGAGGAGTTCGAGGAGTGCCGGAGCCTGTATTTCGATGCGGTTTGGCAACATGGCACTACGGAGCAGCTGGCGCGGCGACAGCTCGCCGAAATCCTGCCGTCGCCGCCATCGCTCACTCCGCAAAACTCCGCCCGGAGCGCATGCCGAAAGTTTTCCGCATCTACGGATGAAGGGCTAACACCCGAGCTACGCGACAGGCGCATGTCCAGGTCGCAGTCAATTCTGCTAAGTATGCCAAAGCAGTCGAGGGGCTCGAGGTATGGCTACCGCTCCACCGCGAACATATTTCCAACGTCGTCCGCACGCTGCGATCGCGCAGGTGGTCTTTGTGATGGCCGTGCAATACTCGACAGCTCTGCTGCTATTTCATTTCTGGCCCAAATGATGTGCAAAACTGTTTCCGCCCTTTTCTCCCTCCCCAATCAGGTGCCAGTCCCGTTCGTGCCTGGGGCTGCCGATAGTTAGCCCCATGGCGTACTGGTACCACGCCTGGCGATGGATAATTCTCGCGCTAGACGCCTCTTATGCCGCCTTCATCGTCCCGATTCACACCGCCATGGAGTTCCAGAACGACTACGCCCCGAGCGAGCTCTCGTGGCAAGTACCCCCCCCCCTCTTCCCAACACACACACAACCACAAAACAAATAGCCAAATACTAATACAAAGCAAAGCGAGGGTGCCTACCAGCTGGATTTCACAAGATTGATGGTGCCACAGCAATTTTATAGAATTCTGATCTCAGCTCTGAACGCGCCCGGGCCTCAGGATGAACATTATGGAGATGGTAGTTACATCACTTTACTCCGTGGATATTCTCGTCCAGTTCAACGTTGCTTGGATTGCCGTAAGTGAGGACTTGAAGCAAATCCTCGTACTAGACGGCAGGAAAAATGCCAAGGTGACTGCACTTAGTCCATCCCATGGCGCTTTGTCGAGCGCACATGACAATGCAGCATGAACCATTTCGATCCGTGCTGACGTACCAACTGTCAATGTGACACAGTTTTACTTCAGGAAAGGTTTCATCTTTGACTTTGTTACAACAGTGCCAGTGTTGCTGGAGGTGAGCCCCAGAGATGCACTTGGCTGCCGTTTTCCGCCTCGCGTGTCCAATCCTTGCTTACCGTTACACGTTCTACAGCTTGACTTGCTTTCACAGCTAACGCGATGGCCCACGTGCTGCTTTTTCCCAGCTTATCATCAACGTGGTTGCGCGTTCTGCTGGGGATGTCCCTGCCTGGTTGCTGGCCATTTCACCTTGGCTGCGAGCGCTGCGCCTGCTGCGCTTTGTGCGTGTCTTCCGCATCTGCCGGGTGAGTAATTGCCCCAACCCCTGCGCGAAACGCCTGCCGTATCCTCGCAAGCAGGATTACGTTTGCACTCAGGCACGCAGGCACCTAAACTAGTATCGCTGATCTGGCCGCACAGCTGGACTTCCTGACCAGAGTTACAAGCCGCATGGACCTCATCTCACCCTCTGTTTCGTCCCTCGTCATGCTCATCTACTTTATTTCCTTCGGCGTCAACCTGCTGGGCTGCATGTGGTACATGATTGCCTGGTTCGGCGGCTACAATGACTCGTGGCTTGCAACAAAGGTGCGCCATGATGATTGACATGAAGGCCGGCAGGAGTGCATGCGGGGGGGGGGGGGGGGGGGGGGGGGGGGGGGGGGGGGGGATGTGCGCACACTTTTGTCTCTTTGACGTGATGGCCAAGTGGCTGACCTTGTCAATGTCACGGTGTGCAGTCAATCCTTATTCATTTGGAGCAGCCTGGGAGCTTGGAGGATGAATTGGCAGAGATACCGCTGACAGAGGCCAGTTTCTCGACACAGTTCATCGCGTCGCTCTACTGGGCCACTACGACGGTGAGGCCTGCTGCCTGATGCCCATCCGGCAGGGTCCTCCTCCGTCCCACCACACACACCACCACGTTGTCCTCCCCGGGCTCCTTCCCAGCCCTGTGCGTGCCCTGCACGCGGCTGAGCCAGCACTCTGCGCCACACGCAGGTCACCACGGTGGGCTATGGCGACATCACTCCGGCCAACGCCTTTGAGATGGGCGTGGCCATCTTTGTGGAGTTCTTGGGGGTCCTGGTTTTCGGTCTCCTCATTGGCATCCTGTCTTCCATCTTTCTCCAAAACTCAAGGCAGTCGATCAGGTGCCCCCCCCCCCCCCCCCCCCCCCTCTCCCACCACCGCCACCACCCTGTCCACTTCCAGATTCACACCTCCATCCACAGACCCAGAGGCAACAGAATGATACGACCCTCCAACCCTGTATGAGTCAGTCGTAACGCACAGCGCCCAAAAGTTTGATGAGTGCGCTGCGATTTCATCCCCCGCCAATCAGTTTGCCCTTGGCGGCACAAAACCGTGCCCCTCAGCTGTTTACTTCTCTGCGCGCGCCACTGATGCCCCTGCTGAAACCCCCCCTGCCTGGACTTTTTGTCATCAGGGCGCAAGCTCTGCAGGACCGCGTCCAAGAAGCGAATGAGTGGATGATGGCACGTCACCTTCCAAAGGTGGGTTAGCGCCACTGCTGCCCCCCCCCCCCCCCCCCCCACTGTTCCCCCCTCCCCCCTCCTCCCCCTTGCGTCCTGCCTCAGTGTATACACTAACGCGCATCCCCGTCCCACCTGTCTCTGTCCGCCCCCAGGACCTGCGCACCACCGTATGCACGTTCTACACCGACGTGTGGCAACGGCAGGTGATGGCACACGACGACGCAAAGATGCTGAAGGATCTTCCATTCTCCCTGCGATCAAAGGTGCGGCCGGAAGCGCTTGTGTTGCAGTCCAGCGTTGGGTCAATCCCACGCCTGGTGGAGCAGGCGGGGCTGACCCCGCCCTGTCTTGTGACCCCTGCAGGTGGTGCTGTCCATCGTGGAGCGCTCACTGCTGTCAGCGCCCCAAGACATATTTTGCTGCATGCCGCAGCGCGTCCAGCACCTGCTGGCCGCCTCTATGGTGCCGGTCACTGTGTGCTCAGGGCAGGACCTCATCGAGGAGGGCAGCCCGGCGCACCATGTCTGGCTGCTGCATTCAGGCAAGCTATACGCCCCCCCCCCCCCCCCCCCCCCCCCCCCCCCCCCCCCTTCTCCTGCCTTACCCATGGGCCCTCCCCCACTGTGCCCCTCTTCATTGAGGTACTGCGACAGGTGTAACTATGAAAACATTGAACCATCGCAGCAGTGGCCCGTGAATTAGTGGTCACCACCGATCAACTGAGCGCTTGTTTGCCACGTCCACTTGCAGGTGAGATTGTGGAGCTGCACAAGCTGCGCGTGGCGGCGCTGCAGGTGCGAGCAAGCCCAGCTGAAGTCACCTTCCGTGCCAACCATCCCAATGCCTCTCATTCCGCACCTCGTGTGAAACAAAAGGAATGAGGCCGACCGCATTGTCGCGTTCAAAGCATGTGGCACCCAGGTGCCATTCTGCAAGCCACTGAGTCATGTCTTGTATTTGCTGCATCCATCCTGCGCCTTGGGCTATTCTCGTATCACATCACCACTGATGTGTGTCCTGGTTCCTGCCGCCGTTGCCCAGGCTGCGCCGCAGTATCTTGGGCTGCTCAACCTATGCGAGCTCGTCATCGATGGTGAGGAGGCTATTGGGCGGTCAAGTATCTGCGGCTTTCGCTCTGTCGGCATGTCCCATGCGTGGCAGGTGGGTAACACCCTAAACCCTCTGTCTCTGCAGCTCCTGGGCCATGCTTGCAGTGTGCCGTATGTTCTTGTAGTGTTTGCCATTTCGGGGGTGTGGTGCTCATGTTGATCATCAACGCCTAGGCCGTGTTCCCACAATGCGGTTGTCCCTCTCCGGACAAGAAGTATGCCGAGGGCCACTATCGTGGGCAGCACTGCCCGCGCGTGACATCTGAATCCTCGCGTCCATGTTTTCTCCTTCAGATCAAGCTTTCAGATTACGCGCGCGTCATGGACGCCTTCCCCACTGTCCGCGCGCCGATTGTCCGTGCCAACATCCGGTACCTCGAGTCGTGCATCATGAACCCTTCTCCAGTGGAGCAGGTGCGGCGGGGGCCTGCCTGCCTGCGCCCATTGCCATCCTTTCCTTCCTGTGCGAATGGGCGCTCCGAGTTTCACAACAGACGTGTAGGGGACTCATTTGTTGTTTGTTGCAGTGGGATGAGACGGCGGCGAGGCTGCTGGTGCAGCTGCAGGCTATTGCGACCACGGAGGACGCGGCCTCCGGCGGCCAGTCCGCAAAGGGGGCCTCAATGGACGCCGACGACGCGGGGGTGACGTTGGAGCTGTCGCGCTCCAATTTGGAGCGGCTGCGCAAGCGGACCGCTGAAATCGAGGAGACGAACAAGTTCCGCGCGGTCGTCCACGCCGGGATGAGCAGACAACAGTCGGAGAGTGGGTCTGCTGTTTACCGAGCAAAAGCAGGCGAGCGCCCGGCATGAGCATGGAAACTGCTGAAGCGGAACATTGTGCAAAACTCCAATGCAGTACGCATCCTAACGCTGCTGGTCCTTGCAGGGAAGGTAAGCCCTCGCTGGCAGGTGCTCTCCATGTATGTAAGGAGCGGGGAGTACCGCAAACGTCTGGTGCTGGAACAGCGGCGGCGGGCGAGCGTTGACGTGCGCAGCATGGGCACCCCATCCCGTCGATCCACACGGAGCAGGCGCGCGAGCATGGACATCCTGGCCATCTGTGAGGAAATGGACCCCACCGGCATGACACCTAGAATGGACCCCCTGGCGACAAGTAGGGCGAGCATGGACCCGTGGTCGGCAAGACCGAGCATGGACCCTGCGAGGATGAGACCGAGCATGGATCCTCTAGGTGTCAGGCAGACCTCCATGGACCCCTTTGCGACAAGTAGGTCGAGCATGGACCCGTGGTCGGCAAGACCCAGCATACACCCTGCGAGGATGGGTGCGAGCGTGGATCCTCTGGGTGTCAGGCAGATTACCATGGACCCTCTGGCGACAAGGGCGAGCATGGACCCGCGGTCGGCGAGACCGAGCATGCACCCTGCGAGGATGGATGCAAGCGTGGATCCTCTAGGTGCCAGGCCGACCATGGGCCCCCTAGCGACAAGGGCGAGCATGGACCCGCAGTCGGCGGGACCGAGCATGCACCCTGCGAGGATGGGATCGAGCATGGATCCCCCATCAACGATAACGGGCACGGAACCAACCACTCCTGCTGGATCGAATTTCGCACCCACCGGCCGCACGCCCCAAGCAGGGGCGGACTCTGGACTGGATAGAGAACTGTCCTCGAGCTTCCGCCGCCGCCTGTCTTTGATCGAGGATGATTTCGTGCTGGCAGCTCCCGCGGCAAGCCGGCCGAGGACAAGTCACGTTAGGTTCTCCATTGAGGGTGATGGTGACTGACCGCCGTCTGAGGGTGCTCGCCGTCTGCAGTGGCGCTGTGGAAGCCGGCAACTTTAGTGCCGCCGGTGGAAGCTGGCCGCTGGTCGCCTTCCCCGCCAGCAGTGCCATGTACATTATCCAAGTCCATTGACCTGCAGAGGGCTGCATGCTACGGGCTAAGTCCGACCCTATACGGATTCATGTAGCTGGGCCGCAAGACAGCTGGCCTGTGTAGTTGCTGGAAGCCTGGCAGGAATAAAGTTGTAACAAATTTCAATTTAAGTATCCAAGTCCCTGGTGGCACTGCCGCGTCGCGTCTGGCCCGGAGAATGATGGGCTGATGGATGATACCAGGTAAGGGCTAATAAGGATAAAGACCTCCGTGCGTTACCGTGTACATAGTTGGGGATACGCACGCACTGGGGGGGCGTCGTAAACCAGCACGCTCTCCCTCAGCATGGCGCAGCAGCGCTGTGAAACACGGAATGCATGACAAGCATATTCCAACTAGCAGCGCCGGCCAGGCTGAAGCTGCATGCCTCCTTGCGACTGCCTCCTCCTGACCCCCCCCCCCCTCTCCCCCTCCTTGGTGTTCTGTGGGCGGTAGCATGTACTTGTTTCAGAAACTACACGACCATTCTGCACGCATCATGTGGCGCTTGTAGGCCAGCACCTCACAAAGGCCGACTAATGTGCTCCGAGTGGGGTGACATGGCACCGTGCGGGCGTCCTTTGCGCACTGCCTGCCAGTACACACCAGGACTGTGCAGCAGCGGCTGTACCCAGATACTCCCGGCAATCCAGTGGCCGATGCGTATTGATTCATCCATGTTTCTGTGCCGCTACCTTGTTGAAAACCATACGCTAGTGTATGATCTACTAGTCATACGGAGCAAGTTCCTCTGTTGATAGGTGTTGGCGCACTGCTGTGAGTACAGTCTTCACACGGTACTGGTACATATGCCTTGCTTCTTTACTTGCATACCCGTGTACATACTGGTTGTGTTATTTCGCATATATATCAGTCCGCTCTGACAGGGCTCAGATGTGAGCTCAATCATGCCGCGCATTGGCTAACCAACTCAGGCACCTCGGCGGGTGCAAAGCTGCATACGAGTGCATCGTACGAGGTACTGGGAAACTCCGACCACGCCTTGTAGTGTGGGTCGTGACCGTAACGTCGTAACGATCATGCTACAACGAGCCATGCCACGGAGAGGGTATCTTCCACTGATCGTCCAAGCTTCGAAGAATTCCGCCGAGCATCGGCGCTGCAGGACTCCCCGGCCTGGCTCCTTATCCTCCATTTTCAGTGTATTCTTCATATACGGCCGCAACGCTTTCTGATTGACTTGCCTGGACAGCCTGAACTTGGCTTCGAGTAAATGATTCAAGATCAGTGAATTATATATTGCAGTCTGAGTATACGTAAGGAAAGCAACATGAGGTTCATATCCAAGCAGTCCCTCAGCGCCCAAAGATTCCGCACTTTTGGTGCCCATTGTCCATGATTAGGGGTACTTTCATCAGGCGCAAATTCTTGATGACACGTGTGTAAGACTAACTGACTGACTGACTGGCGTGAGTACCCACGATAGGCGCACACTCCGGGCACAGCATAGCCTGCTCTTTAGGCTGCATGGCGCCCTTCAGGCTCCAAGGCTGCTCATCGCGTACGTGTCAGCACCCACTCGCTCGGCTCAGCGTTTCCGCCTCCCGCCCCCGGCTCACGCCCGGATATGCGACATGAACCAGCGCGGCGGTTGCGGGGCGGCTCAAGCGACATATATTATGGCAGCATACTTTGGTGTTATAGTGTGTAATGAATTGTTTCTTTATATACATATGCACATCGTTGGTGCAGAGCTTGACAGGCATGACGGGCTTGGGTGTGCGGCACGGGTCAATGTATAAAATATTGCAGGCCGTAAAACACTTCACTGGGTTAACGAGTCGATGAAAACTTAGTGAACTGTTTTGCAGCGATGGGTCGGAAGGTCTGCGTGGTATTTGTGTGGTATTCTGATATATTTCAAGACAAGTGACACCTTTTCTCTCTTAGCTAAGGGTCAAAAACAAACAATATAACCCAACCCAACGCGTGGTTCCGGTGTGCAACGCTTTGCATCACGGGGATGATGCTCCTCTAGCTAGGGAGGGCCTCACGAGCCGCCGCCGGCGTTGCGCAGCTGAAACAGGCGGCTACGCTTTTCACTTTTAACGTGCTCATGGCGTGGCTGCGGCACTCAGCCGCTGGGGCGATGGCATCCGCACCCGCCGCACGCCCTTGTCGCTATCCCGAGAGAAGGCAAGACCTGATATCCGGGAGGCACCGGGTGACCAGCCAATAAGCGCACATTCCTCGGAGATTTCCGGTCGATTTGGCCCGCTCCGGCGAAGCACAGCATCTGCTCAGCATGGTGCCACTCACTGCCAACGATGACTCCCAGTCAGGCATGCACGCTTTATGGCGATGCAGGTGGAGCGTCATCTGCCTTGCGGAGGTCGAGAGCCCGATTCTCTGTGGTCCACATGCCGTCCATGGATGGTGTCGTTGCCTTGCGTCGAAGCTTTCCCGGCAGTGGAGCGGGTGCCTCGGAAGCGCTGGGCCCACGGAGAGGATGGGCCCTCAGCTGCGCCCGCCGGCGGTGGCCTTCATGCGCTGGATCTCCTCGTATGGGCGCGAGGGGGCGATGCGCTCAAAGCGCCCCATGTCACGCGGCATCGCGCCGTACTCACGTGGCATGCGCCCCCGTAGCACGGCTGACAGGTCCTGGTTCAGCCGCTGCCGCTCCTCCTGGCGGGGCGAAAGGGTCAAGGGCGCGGGAGGGGGATGAGCAATGCCAAGCAATATGTCGGATAGTCCACACCAGCCCACCGAACACGCCATCTTGCCAACAACAACGTGTACCCTAAATCCGCTGACAATATTGTGAATATGATAATGGCAGTCCGCACCGACACATCAAACCAACTGAGTATCGTCTCTGCGGGGGCGGAGTCCCAGGGTGCCCGGTTAATTGTTTAATGACACGTGTATCCAATGATTCCTACGGCATTCTCTCCTATTAACCCCCCCCCCCCCCCCAACACACACACACACACACACACACACACACACACACATCTCGTTCTAACCCACTAAATGGGGCACAGCCAAAGGGGCGTCGAATGCTGCACGAATGCTGCACATGAGGGCACACCTAGAGGCAAGAGGAGAGTGTCGCAGGGGCCCACATGGGTTGGGGGGGGGGGGGGGGGGGGGGGGGGTTGCTGAGGTTGTTGCCACGTGGGCCGTACGCTACCTGGTCGGTTCCGGCCATCAGGCGGCGCTCGTTCCGGGCGCGCCCCTTGCGCGTCAGCCGGCGCTGCAGCACCTGAGCCCCCATCCATCACCCAAGCGGCAGGTCAGCGCCAGGGGGGGGAGGGGGGGGGGGGGGCAGCAAAAGGGGGCGCCACGCAGTGCGACGGTTGACGCACCTCAGCGAGCGCCACACGGTCGATCTCGGGCGGCTCTACAATGGTTATGATGTCGCGCACCATCACGGGCTTTATCTCCTGGTCCAGGGGCGTGTCGCACCCCAGCGATGGCGACGAGTTGGCCTCGATGAGCCACACCTGCCGCCAGACGCGTCAGTCCGCGGTCAGCCGGCTGCCCGCTGCGGCGGCCATCCCCACAACCTCCCCCACCCCGGAAACATGTTGATCGTTGGCGGAGCGCTGTTCTTAGGACAGCTGTCTGTGGTTATAGCGCCCTGGATACTCAACATGGGCGATTGCCTTAATCAATTGACCTCATAAGCGGTAAAGGCGAATACCAAACATCAACATAATGACAAGTGCGCAAATAGAGCTGAGATACATCATTGCCGGAAAAGCCACGAGAGTGGACTTGGCTGTCAGCGACGGTAGCTCGCCGGGCTGCTAGCAGCGGAACGGCACCAGTCGGTTCCCCCATACTCCTGGGAGGCGCGCTGAGCCAGCGACGCGGGGCGCGCCTTTTGACTGCGGCTGATGATGACGTCGAAGCCGTACAGCTCAAAGGAGTTGTTGTTGTGCGGGATGGAGCTCTGCGCCGCAACAGCCACATGGGAGCGGCTTTGTCAGCTTCTGGCAGGGAGACCGACGCGGCCATGTCGGCCTCGTGATGGATGGCGGCAGTGTCAGAGGGGGGGGGGGGGGGGGGGGGGGGGCGGGGGCAACCTGCACGGCGAACAGCGCCGCCAGGACCACCTCCGTGATGCGCGCCCATATGCGCCCGCGATCAATACCATCGTCCTGCCGCACGGTCAATCGGGTCGGGGTGGACAGAGCAGTCAGGCAGAGGATGCGGCGTGGCCCGGCTTTGCACGAGCTCACGCTGACACTCCTGTGAGCTGTCGCGCCATGTGCCGTCATTACTATCATATTTCTAGTGATAATTTTATACTATGAATAGACAATGTATAATAATGTGAAAATACAGTGAAAAGTGCGAAATACAGCGCGCTTTGCTGTGAATAAATCCCACACTGATTCTACAGGGTGATGGGCCCAGCTGAGTACGGCGCTGGAATGCTTAGGTGGGTGGGTGGGTGCACCTGCAGGAGTTCCCACAGCCGGGTGAGGCTGCACTTGGAGCCGCCAAAGGGCTGGCCGGTTCCCGAGCCGCCCACGAGCCGGGCCGGCAGCTCCCCGCCGCCGTCCTCAGCGCTGCTTCTGGATGGAGCTGTTGGTGAGGTGCACAAAGAGGTCGTCCACGCTGGCGGGGTCGGTCGTGTACTTGGAGGTCGCAAAGCGAGCAAAGCCTTCCTGGTAGAGCCACGCCTGCCAATCACACGACAGAGGTCACCATCGCCCACGCGGCCGGGATTGTCAGGCTACACTGAGACCGTGCGAGCGTGGATGCATGTTTACTCAGGGTCATACCGCTGGGTGAAATGCCGCAATAGCGCGATAAACCCAATATCGCAATGCAGTAGCCGTTGCCGTCAACAATCTCATTCACGCAAAAGTAGGGCTTTTGACGCTAGCACTTCAAAGCCACAAATTGCGCCACTCGTAGTGTGCATAAATAGGCATGGGACACCACTGCCCCCGTACTCATACCACATCACCCTTGGTATGATGCCTATCCACCATACACGTGGAGCATTGAAATTAGGTAATTCACGACCTGGAACAAGCCCTACGTGTCGATTACGACGGTTTATGGGCAAATTTATGGGCAAAATGCGGCTGTGATCGGTGCACGCGCAGGCGGGAGAGGGTTCTCGCATCCTCTTTGCCATAGGCCAATGCTTTTCGATAGTAGTGCACGGCCGCATGCTCATAGCGCGCCATGGTGAGCCCAGTGGGGCGGCAATGGCGTGCTTCTTCACGCGTCGATGCTGGTGGAAATAATGATGTGAAAGGGGGGATCCGGCATGACAGCCGTGGGCATCGCTGAAAGGGGGGGGGGGGGGGGGGGGGGAGGGCATGTGCCAAGTATGAATGGTCCGTGCACGAGTACACGTAACACACCCTCCCGCCACCGTGTATCAGGTTTTGAGATCCACTCGGCGTAAAGTTTCACGCCAATGTGTTGACCACACGCTGACACAGACGTCAGATTTCGACTTATAATTTCTTAAAACTCGAAGTGCCTAAATGACCTCAAACGACCGTGCTGCCACTGTGAAAATTGTAGCCCTGCTCTCGTAGTACTACTTCATGGTATTTATATGGAAAACTTCTGACGTTTTCTCGCAACGCAAACTGAGCGATTCCGCGAGTTTGAGAGATGCACCACATGGCAGCACTACACTGGCGTGATACATTACTGTGGTATCACACCACATCGTCCACGGCAAAGGGGCGGGGGGGGGGGGGGGGGGGGGGGGGTCCAAAACATTATTCATCCGTGGACCGTTTGTGTTTGCGCGGTACGGCAACGCGGCTCACGTATATACATGCTGAAGATGGCCCCGATGCTACAGCTCGGGCTAAGCTGCATATCACTGCCCCTCGTCATGACATTGCCAGTACAGCTCCCCACAGCCATCTGTGCACCGTTGCTGGCTGAGGCACATCAGGTGTCCATGTCTCTCGTCAGTAAGCAATAGCATCGGTGCCATGAATGAAGTAACTGTAGTAATGTAGCTTAGGCTGCGAAGACACAAGCTGAGTGCATGCGGGGTGAAGGGGGTGGGGGGGGGGGGGCACCTCGCCGTCTACAAACATTTGGGCAAGGGCAATGATGCAGCCGGCACGGTAGCCGTCCACGCCACTATGGCCCCAGCCCAACCAAAAATACCCTAGCCTCTTTGCTGACATGTTTCCTTGCCCATTTATGGCCATCCCACCATGGTATGGTCTATGCACGCGCGGCGGGACGTGCGGAGCAGCGACCCCCGTTGTTGTGGGGGGTAATGGAAACGCTCAGTGCTGTGGCGCAAGTGCCACTCGGGTAGGACACTTGTTAGGGCCAAAGGGCTTGCTTACACCATATGGTGATGAAGGCTGAGCATAAATGTGCAACATTCCAGGATTTCAGGTCATAAACCCTATATCTAGCTGCCCGACTATTCGCAAGCTCGGATACGGCGAGAAAGGGGCCTGGGACTTATGTGGAGGGGTATGTGAGGGGTTGTGAGGGGGCACCGCCCCTCAACCCACATATAGCGCGAAGGGAATCCATCCCCTCCGCCCCTGCATCCCGCTGCATGGCAGCATCTATAAGAGCAGCGACATATTATGATACCCCTAAACTTTCTGATTAAGCGGCACCATGCTCTACCAGGCTGTATCTGGCAGGACCGCTGCTGCCTGTGTGAATTTCGTTGATAGAAAAGAATCATGTCAACGAAATTACTTCCCATGGTAATTATTATGAAGGCAATTATTATAGTCAGCTGTCATATGTATTATTGACAACTGATGATTATTACGGGCCATTGATGAATTATCGCGCGGGACATCTTTTTGTCCGTTTTTTGCCATTGCTACAGGTAGATGTGTATGGCATCACGAACTCGAACCCCTCGGCGCAAGCAAGAGCTTTGAACTTTGAGCTACACTGTACGCAAAGCCTTACCTACTGGAATAAATGCCCATCGATATATTAATATTTATATGCCCATGGTATCGTGAAGTCATGGCAGGTGCTTGTATATGGTTTCATCGGGGGGTTACCTCAAGGGGGTTGAAGGAGGTGACGAGCACGTAGAGGCGCAGGTCGAACTTGTAGCCGTCGATCAGCAGCGGTCGGGCGATGTACTTCTGCATGACCACCTGCTCACCGTGCACGATGTCGTCGACGGCGCTGACGAGCGAGATGCCGCGGCCACGGCTCGAGCCCACCGGCTTCATTATCCACAGATTGCCGCCTTCCTCAGGCGCCTCCACTACCCCCTGCGGCCCGGGTCGGCAGGCCCGTCATCTGAGCCAATGCCAACGCCAATGCCACGACATACAGCGCCATGCGCCCCCCCCCCCCCCCCCCCTGCGAGCGCTGTGCGCACCTTGCCAAAAGCCTCGACCCAGGACGAGTACTCCTTTGGCAGCGTAAACGTAGGCGGCATGATGTTGAATATCTGCACGCATTGCAAAGTGTCAAGAGGACGTGAACCAAAATAGCAGTAGCAGCTCACTAGGGCGGCGGTGATAATGGGCGCACAGGGGGGGGGGGGGTTACTGTGGAGACCGTAATGGGCAGTGCATGACTGAGTGACAGCAATAAAAACCAGCGTGTCAGATACGTAACCACGTGGTGGGTTTATGTTTCTGACCCCCCCCCCCCCCCGGCTGCGAAGAGAGAGAAACTTTACAGTATACTTTGAAATATTTCAGAATAAGCTACGGTTGCCAGACGGATCTTCTGACTTGTTGTGAAAGCAATACAAAATATCAGAGCATGTCATATACCTGCGGGCAGCCGCATATATAGCCACACAGCCGGTACACGGGCAGCCGAGTACCGGAATATCGCGCTGTACTCGTATCGATATTGGGCAGCCGAGTATCGGTACAAGTATAGCTAACATGTTGAGACTGCAAAAAGATTCATTTCGACCCGACAACCCAATTGAATGATACAGTAGCTGCGGACAGCCGCATATATGGCCGCATATCCGGCGGTACTAACACGGGCAGCCGCGTATCGGTTCGAGTACAGTCAACGCCGAGGGAATGAGGGAGGGGGCCATTACCGCCGCCGCGCGGGTGCCCTTCAGCATCTTGTGGTGGCGCGAAAGATGGCGCTTCAGGAGGTCCTTCCGCGTGAGTTGCCGCGCATCAGGGAAGTGATTCACCTTCTGCCATACCATCAGGTCCGAGTAGGGCACCGGCACCTACAGATCACACACCGGCATGGTGCTCAGTGGCGTGGCGCTACATTGTACACGAGAGGGCAAGTGGCACTGGGGGTGGAAAGAATGGAGAGAGACAGTGGCGCTTTCGTCATTCAGTGAGAGAGCTCGCATACTGTAGTATTCGGCGGACATGCCTGGTTGTTTCTTGTACGAGAGGTCCCCGGTTCGGTTCCCAGTCCTCCCAGTGAATGCAATATCGACCCGGCGTGTCCCGGGTTTACCCGGTTGACGCATTAGCCCTTCGGGATTCCAATGAGGCAATGGTCTACTGACGACCGCAGGTCTACGACTGCAATTGGCGCAAGAGGCCAAGTGCTGCATGGGCTTCCGCCTATGACCCGGGCGAACTTTACTTTTACTGTAGCATCTTTCTGCTCAGGAGGGGTTTTCGAATTAATTACTGGTAGTGTTCCACAGCTTGGCGCGGCAAGTATGTGATTATATGTCGGGGGGGGGGGGGGGGGGATGAATAACTTCCTCTGAAGCCGGGAGTTTCTTTTTGGGATGTGCCTGACGACCAAATTCCGGTCGATGTATTGGCATGCACACGTACAACGTACCGGAAACAATTTCGCCTTAATTTAGCAACAAACCAAATACAATCTCTACGGCCTTGGTCCGATAGTTATTGTAAATCCACATGGCGACCCCCTGTGGCAGGGGTCTCAAAACAATATCATGTATCCAATCCAATAACATAAGAGTGCGGTATCCTAAAACTTTAACTGCGTATTGGTACGACTGGAATAATGTCGAATTGGGAATTAAGTCAGTATTCATAAAAAAGCCGTTGGATCGCCATAAGCCATAATCACGCTGCATAGGCGCAGCAAAACTTCAAACACTTCAGGAGAAGGTCAGCACCAACCCTTGGTCGCAGAGTGGCTAACCGAGCAATAAAATGAGCAACAAGGCATGGCAAACGCCGCACACAGTGCCACGGCTCGCTCACCTTGCAGGACCACGTCCACATGAGGTTCCACATGAAGCACTTGGCGATGGGGCCGCCAGGTATGGGGCGCTCGGTCCGAGGCCCCCGCCGGCCCGTCCACAATGTCCTCATCCCATCCGCCGCTCAGCTCCATCGCGGACGACACCACGTTGTACACCTGCCGCGGCCGCCCAGGAAATAAGGCAGGGATGAGCGACATTATTAATAGCGATACCTAACGCCAAATGCGCATCCTTACAAGTCGCCCTCCTCCATTCAGATACAGACACACAGACACAGATACACCGACACACACACACACACACACACACACACACACACACACACACACACACAGACAGACACACACACACACATGGACATAGACATTGTCATACATTACAAATACGCACGCACACGGCGGCTGTTGCAAGTGGAACGCTGGTTTTATGGCAGGTAGCCAGGCGGCGGCACCTCTGGGTGGCCGGCGGAGCAGGCGACCCGGAACCAGCGAGTGATGTGGTGGTTTGGATTGGATGCCGCGATGCGGCCCTGCGCCGGCTCCTGCGGGCGGGCGGCGAGCAAAGCCACAAGAGGGGCGATCAGGGCTCATGGCTGTGCAACTAATTAATGCCTTCCAGAGGTAAGAATGGCCGTTCGGCGAGTTAATGCCTTCTAGATGCTGCATGGCGTCGCACCATGCTGCGCGGGACAAATGAGACAGCGGCAACTCTCGCAGCTATGGATTGAGTCCAGAAAGCAGGCGCGCGCAGGGGGTGGATGGCCCGGTTAGTACGCTGTTGTATGCAAGATGGGCCAGGTGGCGTCACAGAAACCGCAACGTGCGACAAGCGCCGACATGCGCTGCCCCGTCCTTCCCCCAGGGGCGGGGTGCGCGAAAATTGTCACCCGACGCGGCTCAGCTGCAGGCGCACCTCTGTCGGCCACAGCTCGCGGTGGTGCTCCAGCCAGCGGCAGCAGCGCTGCACCGTCTTCTGCATGCGGTCGTGCACCGCGCTCACCTCGTGCCTGCGCTCGACGAGGGACCAGTGGGGCACAGGGGCGGCACGCGATGTGAATGGGCGCGGCTAGGGCTGTGCTTTGGCTGTACTCTGGCATGCGGCGCTGGGGAGGCTGCAGGGACGATAATGTCACTGCGGAGAAAGATGCTGACAGGGCCCAAGTGCCCTTGCCATAATAGATTTCCAGGGGGCGGGAACACCTATCGACTCAAATTGTCTGGAGTAACAGTACTGCAAGCAGCTAGGTGAGCTGCAAGGGACGGGGACAGCCGCTTCCACTTATGACGACACTTATGATCGACCCGTAACATGATATGACATGCCACGCCCAAACCATAACTAGCCCTTTCGTTGATGATTGGTTCAGCAGATCAAAAAACTTGATATTCTGTCCCTATCTATTCAATTAGTACGCGGTGGGAATGGCGGTGGTGAAGGTGAATAGTTATGTAATGACATGCATTGGTGACATTAGATCCAGTTTAGCAGGCATCGGCAGTCCCGGCAGTGCCATCTTGTTTTGTCACTGTCAGGTGGGGACTTATTCAGGTCGAAAGAGGCGAAGGAGGCCTAGGCAGGGACAGGACCTTGCGCTGCCGGGTCGTGTAGCGCTGACGGGCCGAGCCCCCGCAGCGCCAGGCGCCATGGAGAGCAATGCGCCGGCCGCGGCTTCGCGCTCTGCCCGGGCCGCTGTCTCTTTGCCGGCTGAAAACTCGGTGAAGACCTCCGCAAACGATGCTGCGGTGCGGTTCAAGGGAGAGACCGGCGCAGGGCGGCGACACAGAAATGGTCAGCGCAATGGCAACGCAGCCAGTCTTTCCCGACAAAGCCAGCTGCCTCAGCGGTTCAGCCGTGAAAACACTTGCGCATCTCAATGGATACCATCAACCGCCGAGTGTGGTCCAGATACCCCAAGGTTATCATTATACTGTTCTACTACGGGTATTACCATTATAATACTAACTAGTAATTAGTAATTATATTCTATGAATATAGTTATTATATTAATTACTATCTATCGTCACTGTTATTACTGGTGAATTGCTAACTTGCTTTTATCGCAGCTTCCTGTCATTGGGCATGTACCATAAGCCCAAAAGCCAGTGTACCCAGAATGCTGTCTTCACCTCCCTCACAGCATGTTTAGTGACCAGTTGAGGGGCAGGCAGGGGGCGATGCGGCACCATAGGTGTAGTGGTAAGAAGGTAGTCCAGCGTCCGCCGCCTCTGCCGCTGGGCGGCCCGTCGGACGGCTTGGCAGAACCGGCGCGCGCGCTGTGCGCGGGGGAGTCGCCCGATCCAACCCTGGCAGAGTCGCCCCTCCCGTGTGCCTGCCATGGCATGGGGCATCGCCGCGTTCAGCAGAAGGCCATATGGCGAGTGTCGACAACCAAACACCAAACAGGGTTAGGCCGGGGGTAGGAATGAGAGGGGCCGGCGGCGTACCTGCGTGGCCGGGACCGGCTGCAAGCTGGGTGCTATTTTGGAGAGGGGGCCCACCATGGGTGCCCCGGGCTTGCTGTCGTAGCCAAGAGCCTGCGTGTTGCAGAATTTTCCAAAGAGGAAGGCATGTTGGGAATTCCGCACTAAACCTCTCCATATAAAATGCCGCTGCTCAGCCACTGGCGGGGCCGCACGGAGCTGACAGCTTCTTCACTACAAACCGACTGCCGGCATTGCCCTACAGCACCCTTGCATGCGATATCAACAAGCACGAATGTCCTATCATCGTAGAACATGGAAATGATAATACTGCACTGTAAGCTTTTGTGGGTGGACGCGAAATCAAAACAGCGCATGCAACCTTTTTATATGGACTCTTGGCACACCAAACTATCGGCCCAAGGCTGCCCGACAACATCGTATAGGGTTGCAGGGCGTCCGTTCTTCTGGGGCCGCGGGGGGGGGGGGGGGGGGGGGTTACCGGCGCAACAGGTGGTGGCAGCGGGGCCTTCCGCGGCGTGTCGTACTCGTCCCAGCCCCCGCCTCCGTCTCCCCATGACAACAGATCGGTCTTGTCCGCGTCGCCCCAGGCGCAAAGGCCGCCGTTGGCGTCGCCGCCGAGTCCGAAGTCCGCCAGCGCCGCGACCAGCCCTCCTCGCCGGCCATCCGCGGAGTCGGCGCTATCCGGCCGCACAACGAGACGAGTCGGCCCGCCGGCAGCATGGTCAAGGTTGGTGACGTAGCCAATAGCGCCGCCGTCAAAGCCTGCGGAAGTACAAGGTGTCGGAGGGGAGGGGTTTGGGGGGGGGGGGGGGGGGGGGGGGGGGGGTCGGCATCATCTCCAGCGGACGTGTGAGGGGTCAAGCATTGATATCGCAACTTCAAACAGTGCCAACGGACGCTGCCAGCATCACAGTCCTGCTTGCACGCCCCAGCACAGAAGCCCGTAGCGGCAGCCCCACGTACCGTCAACGCTGTCGGACTCAGAGGGGACATCGTCGTCAAAGTCATCCGCGTAGTCGCCCGCAGCAATATCGTCTTCGAAATCGTCCACGTAGTCGTCGTCGCTGGGGTCCACGTAGCTGGAGGCTTCAGACTCGGTGGTCTCCTCTGTGGTGGACGACGCGGCGTCGGTGGTGTCCGCAGGCGCGCCTCCGGGGAGGGCCGGCTCGGATGACTGCGACAATCCCGACCCTTCTGAGAGTGGGGCGGTCGCTGTGGGACGGCCCTCGCTGGAGGTTGCATCAGCGTCTGAGTCCGCGCCGCCTCCAGTAATGCGTTCCTGGGCGGCCCGGTCGGGCTGACTGGCCGCAGAGGCAACAACACACGGCACCGCATCCGCGCCGGCCTGCAAGGCAGGGCAAACACAGGGTCGCCAGTGCTCCCATTGGAGAGTCATCGAATCAAGGCTGCGTGCAGGTCATTGAGGAGAGTTGTGACCAGGGAATGAGGCGTGCGGCACTAGCAATGCTTGCCGGGGCTCGCCTGCATGTCAGAATTTTTAAGACCATCAGGCCGTGCGATGAGTTGGTCGCGGCAGCTGTCTGCGGCGCCCTTGTCGCGCGAAGAATCTGATCCGCACAAAATCGAGACGGGGCGGTGGCGATACGCTGTGAATATCGGTGCTGGGCAGAGAACTTGGAGTGGAATGAATTTAACGATGACTGGCAATAAATGTGACTCATTTGTACATGGAGGTGGGGGGAGGGGAGTGATTGCCAACAACTTCCACACCTCGTTCCTGTGTGGCAACTGGGTGAGCCCCTTGCGGTAGCTCGGCACCAATTGAGCCTCCCATGACTGCACTGACCGACGACGCAGCCGAAGCGTCGCCCGCGTTGATGTCCGAAGAGTCTGCCACTCGGGGAAGTCCGCCGCCGATATCGGCTAACGGCTGGGAGGACCTGAGCGCCGCAACCGAAGGCCGACCACGGCGCCTTCAGTGGCCGTCATGTGATGGTGAGAGCGTACGCTGTCTCAGCGCAGTCGAATGTGGTGCGAGTTGCATTGGTACGGGACATCCTTGGTGCGTACAGGTCCCCGCCGAGCGGAGCTTAAAATGCTAGTCAAAAAGCAAGGACTGATCCACGAGGACTGATCCACGACACGTCCACGAGGTGAGAACATCCTTAACAGGCATACTCTGAGAAGGGGGGGGGGGGGGGGGGGGGCGGGGGGGTCGCTCTACTGCCCAAGGACAACACACACCAATGCTGATGGCAGCGTCATGCCGGTCTCTCAAGCCTAAGCAACCGCAGGCGCTGAGCGCCCACCTGGCAACAGCAGCCTGTCCCCCCTTCCCCCCTGGCGCGCCCGCTGCGTCGCTGCCAGCATGCGAACGCACGCCAGCGGACAGCCGCGGAACGGCGGGCTTGGTCTTCTGCCTGGCGCCGGCGACAGGCCGTGGCAGCTGGGCCCCGCCCTCCGCGGTTGCGCCTGCTATCCTGGCCGGCGGCGCAGTCTCGGCGCCGGCCTCTGCATCCCTGAAGACAATGCCGGCACATGCCCCCGAACACCATCCTTCATGACACTCTCCGCCATGCCTGCAGCGCCCTTGTCAGCTTCGAATCCGCAAGCACGGGCGCTATCCTTCCACTGTAACTGCCCATGAATCAAATACAGTCACGATTGGGTGCACAGACATGAAAGACCGCGACATCTTGCGCGCAGAATTACGCCGCCATTTCATGCCGCCAAGTGTGGCTTGCTATGCAGCCCCGATGTAATAATCCAGGCGACACTCGTCCCAAAAGCACAACGCTTGCCACACGGCGGCGCAACATCGTATATACACAGGTACTCGCTGTAACCTCAAGTGCACATCGTACATGTTCGAGTACTCGTACGGTATACATTCATCGTAATTGTCACACCGACACTCAGCAACACCGTGTCCGCATGTAACGCAGACGTGGAGGGCACACGGCCGCCGGCATGTCCAACCTTGTGCATTTATTTGAACGCGGCTGGGGCGGTGGCACCGCTATGGCCTCCATTGCCCTGACAACCAGGCGTGGAGGGGCGCGTGCGCCCTACTTGAGGCCGTGATGCAGGCAACCAGCACATGAAGGCAATCAGGCAGGGAGGCGGGGGCGCGCACCGCCGCGCCCTCTTCCAGGGCAGGTGGCCCGGCTTGGAGATCTTGACATGCCGGCGGTCCTTTGGCTTGGCCGCACCCTTGGCCCAGCCCTCCGTCTCGCGCGCCTGCCGCGCCTGCCGGCCAAGCCATGGAGGGGTCGTCAGCGCAGGGAACCACTGCCTTGTATCATCGGGCTGATACACCGCGTCTGCACCTCGACCATTTCATTGTACCAGGGCGGGACAGTCAACAAGACCCCATAAAGGCTTGGGCGTCTCGGCGTGCCCCTCCGACGACGCATCAATGGTGTGCAGTTACTGCAGGGTCTGAAAGTGCTGGGACTGTTTCAGGAGGAGCGCTCGGCGACATACGCCCTGATCTCGAGTGCTAGTCCTGTGCTGGGTACGAGGGCTGCGCGCATGTCTGGCCTGCGAGAAAGGCCAGGGAACCGGGCTGGTCGGCTGATTCGGCGGGCCGGGGGCTCACCTTTGCCACCTTGCGCCGCTCCTCGCGGAACGCCAGCATGGCGGCCTCCTGCGGCGTCAGTTTCTTCTTGGGCGGCGTCGGCTCCTCTACAGCAGCGGCCGCACCGCCTGCGGCACTGCCACCTCCCGTGCCGCCCTCCCCCTCCGCGGCATTGTCATCGACGCCATCAACAGCACCCGGTTCGACTCTGCTCTCGCTCTTGTCCGCCCCACCGCCCGCATCTGCGCCCTCCGCACCACGCTGCGCGCCTGCCATATTTGACAAGGAGCTTCAGCACCAGCTGATTCTGTTCCAGACAGGGGTAGGATCTGAAAGCGCTCTGGGAGGAAGCAGTTAAGGAGGAATGATCCGGGGGGGGGGGGGGGGGGGGGGTGCCTGCTGGAGCTGCGATGTTGCCCACGGTTGAGCCGCCAGCTGCGGGCGTGTGCGCAGGAGAGGTGCTGGAGGCTGATGGCTGCCCCTGCGACCCAGAGGGGCATTGGAAGGCGGGAAGGTTGTTGTGATTGGCGGGGAGGGGGGGGGGGGGGGGGGCAGGGTCAGCGACCAACTCATTGGGCATGGCTGCGGCTGCCTCACTAACGTCATTGGTCGACAATTCCAGCCTGCCATGCGCCCCACCCCCACTGCTCTACTCTCCCGCTCCTGCGGGCCTTGCTTCCTTGCCGCGTTGCCATGCATGCAGCCATGCTCACGGGGAGCAATGCTGGCTTTCGAGGAGCGGGAGCGGGGTCAGGAGGGCGGCGCACTGCGGGTGTTTGCTCATGTGCTCGGCGCTCGGTGATGTTGCCATCCATGTACGCCTGCGAGGACACCAGCGGGCGAGCGGGGGCAGGCGCTGGTGCTGGCACTGGCGCTGGCGCGGATTGCAATAGCGATGGCGGCGCATCCTCCGCATCTAGCTTGTCGATAAAGCTGCCGGCGCTGCCGAGAAAGTCTTCCAGCTCCTGCCGACCCACACCGCGCGATGGTAGGGCCTCAGAGCTGCGCTACGCATGGATGACCCGCAGCGGCGTGGCATCGCCCCCCCCCCCCCCCCCCCCCCCACTCCCCTCTCCTCCGGTCCCACCCACCAACCCACCCACAGTACCTGCAGCCCGTCAAACAGCTCCTCTGCGCCGCCACGCTCCTCCAGCTCCTGCTTGATGAGGGTGCGCAGGCGCAGCAGCCTGTCGACCGCAGCCCACCCACGCTGAGCAAGCACATCCCTCCTGACATGAGAAACGCGAAGGGGCAATGCAAGTGGAGGAGGTCAAGGGGCTCGTTGCCGCACCCGGGCGCCTCCAGCGAGGTGGCGTTGACTGCATTGGCCTCCAGCTCCCGAAGCTCAGCCTGTCCCGCACCATGACAGGCCAGGTGTCATAGGCACCTGGCAGGCATGCCCGCCCCCCCCCCCCCCCCCCCTTCCCACTTGCAAACACACATATTTTCCCCTCATTTAAGCCCCGCGATAAGAATTGTCAACCCCGAGGACACACTGGCATGCCAGCCATCGTCACCACCGCCATCACATCCATCCCCGACAAGACGTGCCTCCCACACATGCAGCGCTTCCCTTGCGCCGGTGCGTGCGACTGCATGCCTACACCCAGCCTCGACCGCCCGAAGTGTGCGCTTGTGCTGCGGCGTCACCTGCAGCGCCTCCGTTGAGGCGTCGAACACCTCGTAGGGCTGCAGAGGCATGTCCACCCAGCCGCCACCCCCGCCACGGCGCGAAGGCTAAGAGAGGGAGGGAAGAGGGAGACGGAGAAGCGGCCTCGTGTCGTCTACACCAGTGGCGAGTTTGCCGAAGTAAGGGCGCCGATAGAGACGGCCGTCCGCGCCGAGCCCACCGCCAGCGGCCGCGGGAACATGGTGACGATTATTTGCCAGGGCCACCGCCGAGGCAACCGAGCCGGGGGGCACCGTTTTTTAATTTACCCCGCGCGTCCAGTACTAAGGATTACATGGTGCTCCTTGCCGCGCCCCGCGCCCCCCCTCCCCCCCCGACCCTCCCGCCGATTGTGCGCGCGCGACGATGCTAAGCGCTGGCGGTGATATTGGTGAACATTAGCGGTCGCGGACGATACAGGTAAAAGTATACGATGTATTCGATTCATCTGGAAAAATGAGATTTACTTACATCGGTGCTATAAAATATATGCGCACTACAAACACATCTAAATAAGGCAATATAAACCATGAAAGGTTGCCAGCAGAAGAGAGACATAATAAGCCTGAAACCAAGGTCAAGCAGTAGGCCAGGGAGCCAAGAACCCAGGAAAATTTAAGGGAACCACGAAGTCGCCAAGCTGCCAAGGAAACCAAAGGATCAAGGGAAGCACTGAAGCGAAGGGAAAAAAGTGCAAGTATATAGGATATAGCGACTACATACGATTCCCTTCAGCCCGGCCACGGACAATTCCCTTCAACTGTACGCGTCGTACGCGCACCTGATGGACGCCCCTTATGTTCGCGTACGCGTACGCGTCACCTATTAGGAGGTATTCTCACGGTATGTACGGATATACGATACGCAGTGTGTCATCCACGGATCCTCCGCGCTTTTGCTGATAAAACGTGGCTATCAAAAGCTGCCTCCTTGCAGTAAAGCGCGGAGTCCACGGATCGATTCCCGGTGTGGGTCGGTTCACGGATATCAGGCATTATACAACGGATATGATATGGCCAACTAACAGTGTCCTATACTCATATCAACACGAATACCATATGACATGTTAGCAGTCTCATATCATACCGTGGCCAACTCGCAGTGCCAGCCGCAACACCTATACCTTTCAGGGTATGTAATGTGAGGAGACATTCTGACGATAATTACGATAACCTCTCGATGTGTGTCATCCACAAATCCTCCGCGCTTTTGATAGAGCGCGGCTATAAAAAGCTACCTCCTTGCATCACCGCGTACTCGTATACACAGGCCGTGTCCATCTCCCTCCACAGTAGCGCGCAGTGACAACTATTGTTGATGTCAATGTCGTCTGGTCTTGTCGCGCCCTACCATGCGCAACGCGAAAACGCCCCATGGCGTTGTATGATGCGCCTGCACCATTTACCACTTTTTCCCGTGCATGACGAGGTCGCCAAGGGACGGCACGGGACGCTTCCCATGCATTAGCGAAAACTCCTTGTTCAAAGGCCCAAGGTGACGTCTATGACCTACCGCGGGTCGCTGCCTCGAAAGGTAGATACCGGGCGGGTGTCAAGAGAACAACCAGGGCAGAGAGGGGGCTACTTCCGATTGGGGAAGCGTTGATATGATGGTTGAGCACTCGCAAGCGGGGTCCATAATTGCCACGGGTGGCAGTAATGGCCGACAAGACACACAAGACCGACCAAAATGGCCGGCTCAACCACTCGACCGGAGACAAATCGCAGGGTTCCACGGCCTAATGGTGCCGAGCGTCGCACGGGCGCACCGTATGCGATGAGCCAACGCAAAGCGGTGAAGTGTTGTAACGAGCGCGTAGCCCACCGACAAAAAAAACCAATAAGGCAAGTAAGGTGGGCTACTGCGTACGAGAAAATCTGCGTAAACTGAGATGAATCTACATTAATGATTGTTGGGCATGGGGGGCGGTAAGTCCTTGCGGGAAAATCAGCAAGCGGCGCAAGGGGCGGAGGAGGCGGATTAACGCGAGCGGCTGAGGCAAAAGATGGCAGCGGCGCATGCAGAGGAGTTAGAACGATATGGGGTTGCAGATTGGGAGCGGAGCAAACTGGAGGCTAAGGCGGCGGAAGAGCACGTCGAGGCCGAGGAGCGTCGGCGGGCAAAGGCACAAGCAGGCAGTGCGTCACATGTTGCCATGAGAAGTTCGAATTAAATCAGAGAAACCCCTCGGCATGAAATGGGCAACTTTGCGGAGAACCATCAACGCAGAGGGAACATGCGCAGAGGGAGCGCAGGTTGGCGGACATCCGAGTTAGAGAAGAAAGAATGAAGAGGATACGGCGGGAGATCGCTAGTGAAGAGGCTGCAAAGTAGAAGCAGGAGGCCGAGAAGCTAGCGCGGATTCACAAGGAGATGGCAACCAAGGCAGAGGTAGCCAAGGAGCAAAGGCTAGAGATGGACATGCAGAAGGCGGCATATCGCGAGGCGCGCTTGCATGGCAGGGTGAAGGAGGAGATGAAGGCCAAGGAGATGAAGCGCTAGGAGGCTGAGCTCACCCGGGAGAAGATTCATGAAAGACATATGAACTAGGGGGCGAGAACTTATTGCATGTTGCGTTTCTCACCACCACGCCATCTCATACTACCAAGAAAGAGCATGGCTTCCTAAACCGTCACCACAATAGATAGAATAGTGGCATACTATCAGGCCGACGCGGCGAGGTTTAGGCAGCAAGCGCGCAAGGGGATTGAGTGGGAAGAGCCGGTGGCGCGACATGCACATGCCAAGCCACAGCGGGCTGCCATGGTAAAGTCTCAGCTCCAACCGTGTGCCGACTAGGCGGCGAGCAGATTGTGAACGCTTGCTGACATGGCGCGTCTGCTGGCCCATTTTGGTAGCCATTGTCAATGCAGCATGTCAAAGCAAGGGTTGGTGCATAATTAAAGGCCGCGTACTACCCCATGTCCCGTGACTGCATGGAGGCTTTGTTGGTCCACTGTCGTGTGGCACGCGGTCTCACCGTCTGAATGTCGGCGAAAATTGCAAGAGGAAGCCGCTTTCCAAGCTGCGCCATGGGCCGGCAAGTTCGACTCAATGTCCCACATTGTAACTCGGCCATGTCCGCATGCATAGTCCGAGGCAATGCATCCGTGTGCCATGGGCACACGAAGAGCTCTGGGAACATGAAGGCATGGGAGACATAATGAGAATGAAGAAATCCGGCTTGCAATTGCGGGACATGTTGGGACTGCATGGCATGCATAGCGACGGAGAAGATCATTCGATTGCACGACAACCGCAAGATAGGCTACCAACCCCGTCGAATAATCTCACACTGCTTGTTGGATGCTGAGTAGTGACGTGTGAGCCGCAACAACTAACAAACGGAGCACTCTCATCATTGCCTGTCAAGTTCTTAACCAAAACGCATCTCTACAAAAATGCAAACCACAGCAACCTCTCCAACATACAGTGGGTCCAATCGCCTCGCCTCGCCTTCAAGCGGCAAGGCGAAATACATTATCCTCCTGACAATGGAATGTAGCATTATGGTGGATTGCACCACGTGTATTGCAGTGTATGGTGGAGAAATGGTATGAGTATGCATGAAGTAAACGATTTGGAGGCAATTTCGTGCATGGTTGGGATCGTATATAGGATTCGCTCCTGGAGTCCTTGTGCTCCTTAGACTCTGCGTCAATTTGCGGCTCGGGTTTATCATTGTTAATGGCGTAAATGGTTACCGGCAATGATTTCGCTCGTGTGACTTGAATCTTTTGGGGGGGGGGCGGGGGGGGGGGGGGGGGGGGGGTGCGTGGGGGTGGGGGGGGGGGGGGGGGGGGTTGATATTTAATTTGAACCCGAACTACGCGGGTTGCCAGGGTACAGTGGCAAATTGCCAAATAGTAAAGTTCGCCCCAGGTCGTTGGCTCAAGCCGCTTCATCACTCGCGCCAACTGCAGTCGCATGTCTGGCGTAGCATCACATCATGGCATCATTCAAACCCCGAAGGGCTAATGCATCAACCAGGGAAACACGGGACACGCCCGGTCGCGAGCGAACCCGGGCGCCGACCTCTCGCGTATCTAATAGTCGGCACTGACGCTGATCTATGTATACTTGCGATGCCATCGATGGCAATAAATACTTAATTACATGAGCTAGCAGCAGAAGGCGATATCGGAAATCACCAAAATAATAAAAGGCAATCAGAAAGGTCCTCTACATCGACTAGAGGGTGGAAGCAGTAACATGAGAAGACAATAAATACTCGTATCTTATGCGAGTACCTGTGTATGGCGACTAGTGGCAAGTCGGTGACTGCTGTACATCGTGAAATTGTAAAAGAAATTGTCGCTATCTGCTGCACAGCATTTATTATGCAGGTATGCTGGACAGTTGCTGTCACCGATTCGACGTCACAATTCGACCCGCCCGATTCGCCCCGATTCGCCCCGATTCGACCGCCCGCAATACCAGCATAATTGCACGACCGCGCGGCGCGCGGCGGACGGGGCCGCGGCGGTTTGAGCCGTTCGTGACTTCGCTCGCTGGAAGCACACCACGATCAACAGCAGCACTCCAGCGGGGCAAGCAGAAGGCCATCACTGGTAGCAGCGACCACTGGTAGTGCCCTACAGGTGCCCCGGCCTGGCTGCGGTAATAAGCAAGAGTGTTTCGCCCCCTCACCGCACACAAAGCATCTCTACAACTAGAGGTATCCTCTCGTGTACCCCCGGCTACCGGCTGCCTCGCCTGCAAGCCCAATCTGGGATCAAGACCGCTCCCACCCTAAGCAGAAGCACCGCCCCACGGGCCAGCCCCCCGATTATCCGCCAGGAAGTCGTCGTGCGGCTATCAGATGGACGGGGCCGCCTACCATAGCGACGCGGCGTCGTGCGAGCTCCCCGCTGATGTGTTGCTTCTCGTGGTTGAGGCGTCGCTCCCCGAGTGGCGCGGCGTGCTTCGGCACGTCGGGCGGCCCTGGCGCGACGCAGTCGCCAAAGTGGAGGCGGCCGAGCTGGGCGGCGGCGCGAGCCCGATGCGCATGGCGGAGATTGCGGGTTGGCTGGCGCTGCTGGAATGGGCCGCGGTCCAGGGCTGCCCCATGACCAAGCGAACCTGCGCAATTGTCGTCTCTCGCGGTGGCCTGGAGTCGCTGCGGTGGTGCCGGGAGCAAGCGGGCTGTCCGTGGGACGCCACTGCCTGCGCGGCGGCCGCGGCGGCCGGCGACCTGGCGTCACTGCGGTACTGCCGAGAGCACGGCTGCACGGTCGGGCACCCATCACCCCGTTGTCCGTTGTCCTCGCTACTAGTCGCTACCTATAATCGCTATTATATGTGCATTGGTGGCTTTGGATGCTTTGGATTGGTTCCTGAGCTGGATGTTTGAGTATTTCGTTAATATTAATCATGCGCCCAATAATCACTGTGTTTTTTGTCTTGAGATGTGAGCTGTTGAGAAGTCGATTTTGGGGGGCTGCGTGTATGGCACAGCCGGGCAGACTGTAATGATGAAGTTGCTGTGCTGACACTCCAGCTTGACCTAACCGCAGTGGGGGCCGGACACACCAGCTGCCGCCGCGGGTGGAGGCCACCTGGACGCGCTTCGCTTTGCCCTGGAGCACGACTGCCCGCGCGATGAGTCCACCTGCGCCGCCGCAGCCCGCGAGGGACGGCTGGACGCGCTGCAGGTTGCGCGGGAGGCGGGCTGCCCCTGGGGCGCCACCACCTGCGCGGCGGCTGCCCGTGGCGGGCACCTGCCACTGCTGCGCTGGGCGCGCGAGAGCGGCTGCGAGTGGGATGGCGCCACATGCTCCCAGGCGGCGGCGGGCGGCCACTTGAGCGTGCTTCGCTGGGCGCGCGAGGGCGGCTGCCACGTCAACACCGACACCTGCGCCGCCGCAGCCGCGTCGGGCGACCTGCCGCTGCTGCGCTGGTGCCTGGAGCAGGGCCTTCTGCACGACCGCAACACCTGCGCCGGCGCGGCGTCCGCAGGGCTGGCTTCTCTCCAGGCCGCCCGGCAAGCCGGCTGCACGTGGGACTGGAAGACGACGGCCGCAGCCGCGGCCGCAGGGCACCTGGACGCGCTGGAGTGGGCGGTGGCTGAGGGCTGCCCTCTCATCAAGACAGTTGCGGCGGAGGCCGCCGCGGCAGGGCAGCTGCCCGCGCTCGTCTGGCTGCGCGGGGCTGGCTGCCCCTGGGACGCGGGCACAACCGCCGCGGCCGCGGGCGGGGGGCACCTGGCAGTGCTGCGCTGGGCAGTGGAGCGCGGCTGCGAGGTGACCTCGCTCGCCGCCGCCCGGGCGGCCGCGGGTGGGCACCTGGCGGTGCTGCGCTGGGCGGCAAGCAGCGGCTGCCTCGAGTGGGACGTGCGCACGGCGGCCAACGCGGCGGGCGGCGGGCACGCCAAGCTGCTGGAGTGGGCCGTGGAGCACGGCTGCCCCGTAAGTTCCCCTGCCGAGTGGACACCCCATCCAAACATGCCCAAAGCAGGGATGGGGATGAGGGATCTTGGTGATGATACAGATATGACGCAACGCCCCGCTGGACTGACTTCGAATGTGGCTCCCTCCTCTGCAGTGGGGACCCGCCACATGCAGCCGCGCCGCAGAGGGCGGGCACCTGGCCATCCTGCAGTACGCCAGGCGCCTGGGCTGCCCCTGGGACGAGGAGACCTGCGCGCTGGCCGCCCGCGGTGGCCACCTCGACTGCCTGGCGTGGGCGCGGGCGGGCGGGTGCCCTTGGGACGGCCACGTCTGCGCGGAGGCCGCAGCGGGCGGCCACCTCGACGTGCTGGCGTGGGCGCACGAGCAAGACGCGCCCTGGGGCACAGACACCTGCTCCGCTGCTGCGGGCGCCGGCCAGCTGTCCGCGTTGCGCTGGTGCCGCGCGCGCAGCTGCCCGTGGGACCCCTCCACCATCCTGGAGGCCATGTCTGCGGGGCACCAGGACATCGTGCAGTGGGCGGAGGCCAATGGCTGCCCATGGGACTACGAGTCGTACTATCCTTCCTACTATGGCTATTGAGCGACCCACGCTGATGGCACTGACCCCCATGCTGCTATGCTGCACATCGAGGCGCCCACCTGTGATCGCCACGCTAATGGCATCGACTCCTGGTTCTTGTGTGAAGATTTGGGTCTTGGTGCACAGACCACGTGGACGTGGACCACGGCGGCACAGCGGTGACCGACCTCGATCCATGCGACCCACTCGTTGAACGATCATTTCCAGCTACTCCTGTAAGCAGATATGCTCTCCATTGGCATGGGTGTTGAGTGCTGCGTTTCATATGCACTTCAGGTGTAGAGCACAAGGTTCCGCCATTCCATCCGCCAAGCCGAGCACTCGTCTTTTGCCTCCCTGCCTGCCATCTGGACTTAGCTCCCACCCCCCCCCTGGCAGCCTCCAAACGCATACACAGGCAGAGGCAAACCACCACTTAACTCCCCAACCACTATCAACGCCTATGACAGTATCTCTTGTTGCGTTCCAAAAAGCCGGCACATACACTCGGGCTGCCAGAGTACACAGACTTGACACCCATATTAGCAATGGTGCCAAGCGCCAACTGCATTTAGGCGCCGCAGCCCATGCCGATCATCATGAGAGTGGTGCAGAACAAATGCCAGGGTCCCGCGCTGCCATGCAAGCCGTGCGTGTCCGGGGGATGGCGCAGCCTCCAAGCCGAGTCCTCCATGGTCGAGCAGCTCTGGGCAATGGAGGTGGCTGACACGGGCGCAAGCGCAGACATGATACTAGAAAGGGGTCCATGATCGCCCACTGCATCAAGCTAGCACTGCTAACATACAGCTATCACCAATTGCAGGCGTGAGACGTGCGCCATGTCAAGGGGACACACCGCAATTCATCAGCGCTAAGCTTGCCTCCAAGTGATGACGATGGCCTGCTTGCATACGGGAAATGTTGGCGGTTTATGATACACCACATCCACAATGACACCAGCGCAAGACGATGGCCGCGTTCAGCTACGTACTTCTCTTTTTTTTTTTTTTTTGGGGGGGGGGGGGGGGGGGGGAGCAGGGATGGCTGGTGGACAACGCGCAATAAATAGGTCGTCCTGCATATCCCAAGGTGAGTCGAACTCAGTGTGCAAAAGCAGACAAGGAACGTTTTTAGGTTTACAACAGATAGGGATGTAATGACATCTCTCAAAAAACTACAAAACCACCACCCCCACACCAAGTGGGCACGGGCGTGTGGTTGCTGCTAGGGCAGCCTCTGCCGTTCGACGGATTCGCCCTCTGGCGATGCCACTTCACTATCACGATATCATCGCTTATACCCCCACAACCCTTACAACCAATCAAACAATCGCACGCGCTCAATGTGGAGAGCCTACAGGGAAACACATCACCATCATGTGCCCACATGCGCACATTCAGATAGTACTAACAGGTCCACCACGGGTCCATACCAAGGTTATGATTGATGGCGAGTCTTTGCGCTCCACTTGATGCACCGAAACTTGATTATAGTTCGATTGGCCATCCCCCCCCCCCCCCCCCCCCCCCGCGCGCCGGATGAGGTCCTTGAATGCGGCGGCTCTATATCAGGGCTCACAATCCAGTATCTCCTGCGGTCCCTCGGCTGCGAATGTCCGCTCAATCAGCGCGCCGGCCGGCCAACTACGAGGACATCTCCACCAGGTCGACTGTCCCGTTGGGCATCACCATTTCCACCAGCCGGGCGTTGAGCTCGCGCATGAGGTCCCCCTCCTCCATGCCCCCGATGCCATCCCCGGCAGCGTCCACCAGCCGGGAAAACTCCGCTGCCGCGACGGGCAGAGCCTCGGCGGCCAGCACCTCCGCCATTGAGTCATGGTCGCCTGCAAGCGGGGGCCCTTGGTCAGCCGTGGGGCAGCCGGACAGCGCGGGGCAGGCGGGGCGCGGAGGGTCGGGCGAGCGCGCCGCACCTACGGGGGTATCTGTTTCTGGATACCAGTCCACCACCCTTTGTGTCAGAGCTCGGGCGGTGGGCTTCCACCTCTTCAACGTGGCCTGCAGGCCGGGACAGACAGATAAAATCGGCCCCGCGTCAGAATGAGTGTTAAAATAGAAATAGATTCATAACATGGCTACCGTGCAGCTTGTGTATCTCACTCCCTGCATGGCGGCATCTGACACATATATTGTATGGCTATAAGGTCATGGGCCACAGCATATCTTTGTGGTCTCGTATACCAGCTCCATGTCGCGAGACCATATATATGATTATATTAGCAAATAGGGCGATACCCATGTGAACATGGTTCCAATATGCAAATAGGGCGTCCCATCCGTATCATGATCCGCTCAAATATTAGAATTCAGGTGCAAAACAGAGATGTTGGGTTTGGGGGTTGGGGCCTAGGGGGCGGGCCGGGGGGGGGGGGGGGGGGGGGTCCCACGGTTGTTAAACCATACATGCTCTAAAGTGTGCTCTAACTCATCTGCCGATTTGTCAAAGCCCCCCTTATCCCGAGAGCTCCTGAAGTTCTGAATGCTTTGGGCACCTGAGTGAGCGTATGTGCGGACTACAATGGCAAGCGCAACACGGCGAGCCCGGTGTGCATGGCTCGGCGCCCCTGGCGATTCCTCCGGTGGCCGCTGAGGCAGCGTGTCACCTGGGCCGCGCCTGCCTTCCCCGGATGCCTCGCCCCTGAAGCCCCCCGGGCCACACCGCAACGGCCCTCCTTGCCCTTGAACGCCTTCTGCACGCGCTTGCCGTCCTTGCCGCGCTTGGCGCCCTTTGTCGGAGCCATGTGCTGCTGGTGCTCCTCGTCCAGGTGGCCCTCCCCACTGCAGGCGCCCTCCGCGCCGTCCCCGCCCAGTCGGAGCTCGCTCACCATGGCAGCCACCGCCTCGCTGCCCATCTCTGGTTGCAGCTGCTGGGAGCAGCCCGCCGTCCCCATGGGCGCCTCCTCTCCCAGCAGGGCGCCCCGCGCAGCCGCTTTGCCTTCAAACTCGGCTCGCTTTAGTACGTCCTGTGTGATTGGGAGGGCGGCTGCGACTCAGGGGGAGGGCACGCACGGGGGAAGCAGCGCCGGCAGCTAGGCCATAGACACTGCAGAGGCGAGGCTTGCCTGAAGGAAGCGTTGGCTGACCACGCACACGTCGGCCAGGATGGCGCCGCGCTTGGCCTTGTGCATGGTGGCAATGGCGCTGCAGCGGCTCATCAGCATCGCCACCTCCTCCAGGGGCAGCAGCACCGGAACGACGTCGCTGACATCAAGCCTGTCGCCGGCCGCAATGGGTCACCGCAAAGCAAGCCATGCCAGCGCCCGCTAGCCTTAATTCTTACATTCCAATGAAACGCACCACCATTGGCACACAAACACACACACACACACACACCCACACCCACACACATACATACACACACATGCATGCATGCATGCATGCAGGCAGGCATGCATGCATGCATACACAAATATACATACTGAGCCTCACGACTGAATAATGAATAGACAGTTTGACGTAAGCCTTGATGTACCGGGCATCGGTTGCACACCTAGTGCCTCCCTCCCCCCCCCCTTCCCGTGGCCCTGCATGCTGCCAATAAGGGACTGCCACTATGCCTGATCGGCCACTCAGCCAAGATAAACCATCTCCGCAATAATTCTGGCACGCCTGAGTCGGCATATTGTGCATCGGAAATAAATAAGTGAGTGTGGACATTGGACACCATAAAGGAGAGAGAGAATTCAAACATAGATAGAGCTGAGGGTACTTGACTCATTGGCGCTAGACATGCTAGCCACCGAATCTCGGAGCTGTCATGGGACCCCAAGCCCAGCTAACCGACGCGTGATAGCTACAAGCGCTGACATGTTGCCGCGTTCCCGCGGAACCCGCGCTTTCTCAAGCCCGAGAAGGGCTAAGCAGTGAACCCCACTGGGTTGCCCTCAAACTACCCACAGATCCATGTAAGGGTTCTCTCTCTCCCTCTTTCTGGGAGTGTGGAATGTATGACCGCACCTCCGCAACTTCCCGCCCCCCAACAGGTCCGTGACAATTCTTACTCTTCAAATCGTGTTAGACTGTCTGAATACTGGAGTTTATTTGTATGTAAGAGTGACGCCGCGTGGAGCGTGCCTGGATGGCGCAAGGTGGGCGTCAATTTGTACGCTGGTGCCCGGCTCTTACCACTGCCCCTTCTCAAGCACATCTGCCACCATCTCATCGAGTTGCTCCACAAGTGTCGGGTGCACCACGGTAGTGTCCAGAAGCAGCCCCTCCGGCAGGATAGCCTTCAGCTGCTCCGCCGCGCCGACGCCAAATCGGCGCGCATGGTCGAGGTCGATGAACTGGTTCTGCGCGAAGAAGGTCCGAACGGACTGCGCGCCGGTGGCGCCCATGTCGTGGCCAGCGCCTGCGCCTGCGGTTCCCCTCGCGCACCCTCTCGCCCGCCCTCAGGGCACAACTGTAGTGCGGCGTTGTAGGCGAGGACATTCCAGTCGTCGGTGAATCAGACAACGAACGGACGACGTCGCCGACGCTTCGAGAGGAGGGTGGCGTCCGAGGGCGACTTGCCGGTAAGATTGCGAGTGTGAGAGCGGGAGAGATAGCAAAGGCATACCTGGGAATATATTATGTGCTCCGAGTCGCTGTCGAGCTACGTTGTTAGCAGGCTGG
This sequence comes from Tetraselmis striata, assembly GCA_006384855.1. NCBI lineage: Eukaryota > Viridiplantae > Chlorophyta > Chlorodendrophyceae > Chlorodendrales > Chlorodendraceae > Tetraselmis > Tetraselmis striata. The sequence goes on from VCJN01000827.1 coordinate 86,695, forward strand.
GGGCTTGCGAGCGCTCGACAATGATCGGTAACCAAAGGAGTGTTCGTCCGTAGCTGCCGACGATGCTGCGCTCTCGGCATGGGGTTGTACGATGTCTGAGACACTATCTATGTCGCTACCCCCCCCCCCCCCGAATGGTGAGCCGTATCGCGCTGCTGTCGCTCTGTAGAAAGTCGGCTCTGCGTTGGGGAAGTTTGTCGACTGGCGCCTAGTAAGGAATATTTGGAGCAATACGGTGCCGCCGAGGCCGGCCGTGCACAGATGTCAAAACAGACCACGTCCCCCGCGACGGCGGCGGCGCGACGGCGACGTCAGCATCATCAGGCGCGTCGCCTCGCTACTTACTACCTGTAGTACCGGGTAGCGCTAATGCTTATGTGAGCTGAACAATCGGGTGATGGGGGGCGCATCAGGTGGCAAGAAGCGGTTCGGGTGACAGGTACCCGGGTCATTATGCCTACATGTTACTGATTGAAGGGCTACTAGGTCTTGTAGGGTTTTCTCATCCTCTCACAACCGCTCAGGCCGCAGCTCAAAAATGATACCTACCCGTACGCTTTGTATTGATCTAAACTAGTTTATGGGGTTTCCCCCCTTTCCCTAACCGCTTTTCGGCAACAAGTGTTGCTTAGTGGTAGGGGAACTAGGCACCAGCCTGTCGTTGCGCCCTTTTGGGTCAGTGCAGCATTAGTAGACATAAAAGCAGCCGTAACAGCTGAGCATGCCATCTTCCAGTTTTTGCTGCGTTACACGCAGCGATGTTAAAACTGTCTCGTAACCTGTTGGCTGCGGGCAAGGTCACCCCATGTTGTTCAAGACCACACCCGGCTCACCACCCGTGTGTGAAATTCTCATCCGTACGTACGTGCGTTATCATGTCAAATGGAGAAGAACCCGTTGTTGTGCCGACGCTCGAATCGCCACACGCGGACGTGAAGGCCCAATCTACATTGATGCGCGAGCTTGCAATAGCGTTGGCCCAATTGACGGCTCGTGACCGTGTTGTTGATGGAGACGGGGCACATGGCTCCGGTTCCGGGCAGCGCATCGCGGGACAACCGACAAGCAGCGGACCGCAGTTCGCCCCGACTTGCTAGAGCCAGCCCATGGCGGCCGTGTCCGAGCAAAATCCGTGAGTGACAAGGACGACTACCTCGCGGTGCCAGAACTACTGCAACGAGCAGAGTCCGGTTAAGAGGCCGTTCGACCGGTCAGCCGAGTGCCTAGCTAGACTCTTACTTCCCCTTGAGCACCGACCTAACGAACGAGTATCTCAAGCAGGATGACCGGCGTCTGCCGGCCTAGGAGGAGTATCTTTGGATGTCGTGTTTCGGCGCCCACATGGCCGCACTTTTCGTAGCTCTCGACGAGCTGCTACCCTACGTCCATGGTGCAAATCAAGACTTCACCCCCTACCTCGCACGTGCTCGGAATCACGCCGAAGCCACCGACAAGGCGTTTCGCTTTCGTTTGGCCTCCTTGCGGAGGCTTAATGAGATCAAACGTGTGCACGGTGATCAAGGTGTTCGGGACGTGCTGCGAGCCGAGCATTTTCAGCCTGCTTCTGAGCATCTAGGTTCCGCAATTTTGGGGGACCTCATGACTCATGAGGGACTACGAGCGTCGCGTCTTTGAGGCGACAGTTGCCAGCAACCCCAAGGCAACTGCTACTGCTCGAGTAGCAGCCGCGGCTGCAGGGCGTGGGCGTGGGCGTGGACGTGGGCGTGGTGGCGGGCGCGGGCGTGGCCGCGAAGGTGAGCACGAGTGACGGTCTAGGGCGCCTTTCGTCGGAGCTGCTGGCGCTTTGCGAGGCCACCTTTCGGTGACCGCCGCAAGGCGAACGCTAGCAGCTCAACGACGGGACGAGCGCCCTCACTGTGTTAGGACCCGACCCCCCCCCCCCCCCCCCCTCTCTCCCCCACACCTTACAGACTTCATTTAGACCTTCCTCGGCGCGGCGCTTCTTACAGCTACAAGCGAGTGCAGCTCAACCATCCGCACACCTGCACATGGCGGGTCAACAAACCGCCTTCCGTACCAGCTCACCGCTGCGTCAGTCGGTTGTTATATTGCGTGTTACAACTGTTTCGCAACGACCAAGCTTCGCACGTGTACGTTACGCGCGTGACAGGCGCTACGAGCGCGAAGGGCGCGCGGGGCGGCCCTCCTACCTGAACCTAGCCCCGTAAACCCGTACTGAAATGATCCGGTGGCAAACCCGTCCAGCAGCTACCGGCCAACCGCCGAAAACCTAACCGCTGCTGCCGAGTACTTTGCTAGCAGTAATTGCCCCTCTGTTACTGGAAAAAGGGCAATTATTGAGTCAAAATGGGCACATTTCTGGACTCAAAATCCCCCCCCCCTTAGCTCAATTTTGTACCCCTTTTGGGGGGTGCAAATTTGAGTTACGCCTAGTACTGTACGAATGTAATGTGAAACTGAGCTTTGACACACTCCTCTTCTTGCCAACAATGTACGAGGTACTATTCAATACTCTCACACGCCAATACCCACGACCCAACCCATGAGGCATTGAGGCCCCTGCAACAGAGCGGTGGGCAACATCGAAGCGGACCGCCATGGCCTTGGGCCGGAGATTCGCAGCCTTCGCCTCACCGCGAGCCTCAGCATGACCCCTAGCCTCAAGGTGTGCCACCTTTGGACCCTCTCCTAGGAGCGACTCCAACAGTACGCGGACTCGCATCTTCGCTCGCATCTCTCATCAGGGCGCCGTGGAAGGCGTTTGAGCGCGCCTCGCCGTCGCGCATCTCGACATGAGTGGTGACACCCGCCCCGTTTCCCACCCGTTTCGTGTTTTCGTCCTTGTCTGCCAACGATATGTAACACCTCACGATCCGCAGGACGCGATGCCCTCAGACTGCAGGGGAGGGGCGGGAACGAGAGCACGGTGAACATGCGGGCCTTCCTGGCCTCCGAAGACCACCGGCTTGTGTACAACGAGCTGCGGGGGATTTGCAACGAGTATGTCCAAGAAGCTCACCAGCAGCTGCGAATCTCGTCCCATGGTTACATTGCCCGGCACAAGGCCCTCGTCATGGCAGACCCGGACTGCGGCTCGGGTCCTGCCCATGTCGACGGCGTGGCGGGGGGGCTGCTCCTCAGCATTTTTCTCAATTGCTGCGCGCCACTCAATGCCGTCCGGAGGGGGCGAGATATGACAACTGTCGACGCCTTGAAGTGGGTTGCACTCGGAATGGTGAGCCCCCCCCCCCCCCCCCCCTTCGCCTTCCACAGTGCCATTATGTTTTAGACGCTAGTCGGGGTGGAATCTCACCCTCGCGCCTGTCTCTCCCTGCATCTCCGCGCGGTGGGAAGTCGCAGCAGCGTCGCCGCTTGGCGTTGTGCCGTGGCTGGAGCAGAATCGGCCGGAGGTCCTTGCCGAGCTGCGGAAGGTCCGGAATCTCTGCACTGGGCGTCTGGCGCGGAGCGAATCTCTGGTCCCCCTCGGCGTCGCGGACGACCGCTACCGCACGGACGTGTGCCAAGGAAACGAGGACGCTGCGACATACTCGCGCCCTGGCCTTGCTTTCCTCTTGCATGCACAAGATGTCCACGCCCGCCCGCCCAAGGGAGGCGTCACCCCTTGCTTCCGCATCTTCGAGAGCCCGCACCCCAGCACAGGCGCGATGATGCCGGGATCGGAGTGGCTAATTCTGTCCTATATATGACGTCCCCGGCATGTCTGCCTTCCTGCCTGAAGTCGACCGCGAGGACGAGGGCCGCCGTCGCAAGCACGAGACAGCGAGAACCATGGCGGCGGCGAAAGAGATGCGGCACTTGAACCCGGAGGCCCACATTGGGGACGACGAGTACATCCTCGCGGACGTCAAAGCCACGGTGGCTGAGGCCACCGCTGGCAAGACTGTTGACGAGCAAGAGATGCGGGGGGTGGAGAGAATTAACCGAGAGGGGCGGGATTATCCGCATATCCGCAGTGGGGGCAGGTGAACGCCCGCATCTCTCGCGTACAAACCCGTGTACTGTCGCTCCTATCTTGTAACGCTGCCATGTGCAAGGAGCCCTTTGTCGTTGTCACGTCGCCTTGGTTCACTCACATGGATTTGCTCCTACCTGCGCATGCTGGCGGCCTCCAAGGCGGAAATCTCTTGCGTGCAGATTCCGAGCACCTACTTGACGCAAGGGCCCCTGGAATGGACTACCTCGACAGCGTGTTGACAGCGGGTCGTGTACATATCATCGCGTCAAAGAACCCAAGAAACCCCGACACGAACAAACGCGCCTTGTGGTTGGTCGTCGGACGAGATTCGGCGACTTTAACGGCGCATCTCTCGGAGCACCTCGGCACGCAACGTGGGTTCGCGAATGCCCCGTGACAGGGGATTCATGCAGCTTTAGCTTCGCCGCCATAGCTCACTGGGCAATACCTCATTGATCATAATCAACGATCATAACAAATCATTTTCGACCGCAGAGAAGAGTTGAATCAACTCATGCCCGCCGATCTCACAAACCGCACTTCCTTTGCTAGCGCGGCCGGGGCAGCGGGGCGCCAACGCGCCGCGGCCGGGGCAGCGGGGCGCCAACGCGCCGCGGCCGGGGGAGCGGGGCGCCAACGCGCCGCGGCCGGGGCAGCGGCGCGCCAACGCGCGGCGGCCGGGGATCATGTTGCTGATTCATGCAATCCCGCATACTTAATGGTTTTCGTCAGCCATATAGGCCTTCAAGCATGCCTGAGGGCAGCATGTGCGGTGCTGCGCTGCAGCAATCTGTGGCGTGCCGCCAGCAAATAGCAGGTATTAGCGGTACTGCCTTGCAATCTGTATAGTATCGTCAAGCCGGTGCGTGTTTATATCCCTTCTATGCCATGCAGCCCCGCATACTAAATGGTTTGCAGCCATCTAGACAATTGAAGCATGCCTAAAGGCAGCATCTGCGGCGGTGCCGCGCTGCAGCAATCTGTGGCGTGCCGCCAACAAATATCAGGCATTAGCGGTACTGCCTTGCAATCCGTATAGTATCGTCAAGCCGGTGCGTGTTCACATCCCTTCTATGCCATGCAGCCCCGCATACTAAATGGTTTGCAGCCATCTAGGCCATTAAAGCATGCCTAAAGGCAGCATCTGCGGTGCAGCGCTGCAGCAATCTGCGGCGTGCCGCCAGCAAATATCAGGTATGAGAGGTACTGCCTTGCAATTTGTATGGTATTGTAAAGCCTATGCAAAATTAAATTCCCTTTTTGTCATATAAATCCGCACACTCAAAAGTTGGCAGCCATCTATTAGGCCGTTATAGCCTGCCTAAAGGCAGCAATCTGCAATTCGGCGCCGTAACAATCAATGTGTGAACGTCGACTGGCATCCCGTAGATGTGCAAGGAGGCATGGATCGTCTTCATCCACAAGGTGAGCTTTCTGCACCTCCAGAAGATTGCACAGTCACGATTGCCCATGAGATTCCCCATCGAGTTCTTCCCTTTGACCACAATTCTACCTGCTTCATGGTGGGCAACTTGGCGCAAACTGTGAGGCACTTTGGCTTCTCCGACACAGCCGCGAACAAGATTGCGTCGGCTCTCGACATGGTGCCGACCAAAGTGTTCTCTCACAAAGCTGCAAGTGGAGTTCGGAAGCTGTGGGTGCGTGTGCTCCCTGACCCTGTCAACGAGCACGCGAACGCCGACCGCAAGCGGGCACTCCAAGACCCCAATGGCATCCAGGGAGCCTGGCCGGTGGCATCTTGGCAACATGCCGTGAAGTCCCTACCTCCTCCTCGTGGAGTGCCAAAGCAAGACTGTGAAACACTGTGGCTACTCGATTCGCAGCGTGCGCGAATGACACAACGACAACGAGATGCGGCGCGGCATTCAACACATCAAGAACCGCCAATGCTACACGAAGTCCACGAACACCTGCCAGCCATGCCGAGCCGGCTCTCTACCCCCCACCGTCTTGGTCGACGACCGCTACTACCAGGTCGTAGCGGCGCCGCGTCAGGCTAGTGGGTCCTCCAAGCCCGCATCTCAACCACCGCCAGCGGGGTCCGGCGGAGATGGCCCCCAAAACGGCGTTGCAGCAGGTCTCTTGGAGCTTCGAGCAGCTCCGCCCCCTCCCCCGAGGAGGCTTGGTCCCTCGGAGACTGCCAAGCCGCCGACTGAGCCTCAGCCTTCGAGTGCGACGAAGCGCCCGCACGGTGCGTTGAGCCCGGGAAGCAAGAGCACCTTGTCGCCCATTAAGCTGCGTGGGAAGCATTCCAAGAAGCGCGAGCCGAGTCCTCCTTTAAAGATGGCGAAAGAGTTGGAGGACGACGACCCCTTCCAAGAGCCTAAGCCGAAGCGCGAAGCCACGTCAAGCCGCCAGGCGCCTTCGGGTGCCGCTGGTGGGAGTCGCAGGGCCACATCTTCCCGTGGCGGTGCCCCATCTCCGCCTAAGGAGCCCTCATTCATCTCGGGACGCGAAGCCCGCACCGACATCTGCGCCGGCGTCTCGCCCCAACGCCGCGTCGCTGTGAACAGAGTTCAGAGGTAGCATCTCATTGCGACGAACACAATATCTGAGGTCGGCGATAGACTCGTAGGCCCGGGGCCCCTTCTCTGCGCGAGTGACGCTCTTTTTCTGGTCATATTGGTAATATAGAGGTTTGATTACACCGGGCTATTCTGTCACCGGTACTGGTAAAGTTAAGATTCTAGTTTGAATGCTAGCTACCAGTACATGTACTCGTTGTACGCGTACCGCTTGGACTTCCCGATGTCCAGCGGCGCTAGCGACAGCATGCGACAGCCTTGCTACATGACGCACCCGCACCACCAGGGGAGTCCACCTTCTGCCTTTGCGCCAGCTTACCAGCTAGCGCAACGGCGTCGCACCTCTCGTAGATGTGCAAGGTGTGAATATCTCTACGAGTGGACGGTCTCGACGACTAGCCTTCCACCACGACACTTGCGCACGCTACGATGGCAGGCGGCAAGAAGGCGGCAAACCCTACGAAGGCAACGCCAGCCGACAATTTGGCCGAAAAGCCCGTGGAGCCGACAGAGACAACACGGGACACGACAACGCTTGCGTTACTGCAAGCGCTGGCGTTGAAGGTGGACGCTCTATCGACCCGCTTGGACGAACATGACAACATCAAGCACAAGGAGCAGCGCGACATTCCCTCGGACGACGACGAAGTCGGCGAGGGTGGCAAGGAGCCGGAGCACAACGCCCGGACAGCCGCTGCTACGGGGGGCGCGCGCGACGCCGCGGCCGTGTTCATCGACCCTCGGGATTGGGAAGACCTCTTGCCCCGGGCGTACCAAGACTGCCCCCCCCCCCCCCCCCCCCCCGTCAAGCGCCACACGCCCGAGCCTCTGGCGGCCCCGTAACGACGAGGCCGACCGCTATCTAACTGAGGCCAACAAGGCTGCGTCGCGCGACGAGTACCGCCATCTGCTGTGCTATGGCGTCTACCGCGCCGCCGCTAACGCGGCGGCTAAGACAGCTCTGGCTACGCTTCGCGCGCCCGATACCCCCACCCAAGACCGCGTCGACGCCCTCGACCTACTCGACGCCGCGCATCGCACGCTTGAAGCAGTGGGCGACGCGGATGAGGCCAGGCTCACCTACCTTCGACGTTTCAAGGCCAATAAGGCCCTCACCCCCGAGGAGCAAGTCGCCGAGCGACTCATCTACTCCCGAGTCCTCGACACCGCCGAGCATGAGCGCTCCGCCAACGTCGTCGACGGCCTCCTGGCAGCGCTCGAGGACAAGCGCCTCGAGGTCGGCCTCGTGGCTGCGGCCAAGGCACAAGCATCAGCGACCTTCAAGAGGCAAGCAACGGAGCACGACACCGACATCAACAAGGCGCGGAAGGAAAAGGACAAGGCGGCGCGCGAGAGGCGGGAGCAGCAACGCCGCGAGGCGGACGCCAAGAACCGCGACAAGAACTGCGGCAGGACCGGCGACAAGACACGTGACTGAGGGTGTGGCGCGCCGCGCCGACAGCTGTTGCCCCGACTCCGACTATATGCGTCACCGCGTAAGGCGGAGTTGGCGGCACTGGCGAGACATCGGCGCGAGCGTGCAAGTGACGAGCTGGATACCGGATGGCGTACGCGTGCCTGTCCGCTACAACCGGCCACCCCCAAGGTTCAACCAAGGCGTCTTGTTCAACGACGCAACCCCTGCCCAACTCAAGTTCCTCACCGCCGAACAAAGACGCTTTACGGCGGCCGGCGCGTGGGAGAAGTCGTCGTGCGCATGGTGGGTGTCCCGGGCGTTCTTCGTTCCGAAGCCCGGCGACAACCAGTGGCGTTTCATCATCGACCTCCGTGTGCTCAACACCTTCTGTGCGCGCAAGCGACTACATACGGATGAAGACACTCATGGGCGCCCGACACCTGACCGCGAAAGGGGACTACATGTTTTCGTTCGACCTGCAAGACGGCTTATATGCCCTCGGCATCGCGCCCTCCGACCGCGACTACTTCACGGTCAACATCCGCGGGACCCTCTACCGGCTGTGCGGCCTTCCCATGGGCTGGTCGCTCAGCTCTTCCTACTTCACGACGTTAACGATGACGTTCGTCAAGCACCTACGCTCTCCGACTCCCCCGCTGCGCCTGGCAATGTCCCGCGGTCGCGCCGCTGGCTGCGCCGCGGGCGGTGGAGGGGAGCGCGCATCTTACCATACGTCGACGATTTCTTGCTGTTCGCCTCGTCGGCGCGGGAGGCGCTAGAGCTCCGCCAGCGCGTCGCCGACTTTGGTGGACAGCTTGGGCATGCAGCGCAACCCCGCCAAAGGGCTATGGGAGCCGGTCCATTACGGCCAGCACCTGGGGGTGGACATCGACACAGCCACGGGATATTTTTATGCCCCGGTGGACAAACTACAGCGGCTCGCGCGCCAAGCCAAGCAATTGCTGCAGCGCGCGGCCCGCGACGCCCGTTGGCTACCCGTGCGGGAGCTGCAGTCGCTCGCTGGGCGGGCTCAATACCTTTTCTTGGCAATCCCGGCCGCGCGCTTCTACTTGCGGGAGCTCCACGACGTGGTGGGCTCCAAGTGGGGCGGCCGAGTGCGCATGACACACCAGCTTCGGCGCGACCTGCAGTGGTGGACCGCCGTGCCGACTCAGGCCAACGGCCGCCCTATCCACCGCCATGTGGAGACGGCCTACATGCACTGCGACAGCTCCGGCTACGGTTGGGTGCGGTGCTGAATGGCAGGCTGGAGGCGTGGGGGTTATGGGGGGCAGCCGACGAGCGCCAGCACATCACCTGGAACGAACTGAAGGCCGTCCGGCTGGCAGTGGAGTCTTTCTTGCCGCACCTCGCCGGTCGCCGCTTGTTGCTGCACGAGGGCAACCCGGCGGTGTGCAACGTCCTTGCTGGCCTCACCTCCCGCTCTCCGGCGATGATGGCGGAACTAGGCAAGCTATGGTACCTGCTGGACAGCAACGGCGTACACATCAGAGCCCGCTACATCCGGTCCGCCGCGAACGTCTGGGCGGATCGACTGAGCCGACACCTCGATAACGACGATTGGCAATTGGAGCCCGTCTTGTTCGCAGAGCTGGAGGCAATGTGGGGTGCGCACTCCGTCGATCGGTTCGCATCAGCCATGAACGCGATGCTACCACGCTACAACGCTGCGTGGTTGGACCCCGGCTGCGAGGCGGTGGACTCCCTGCACCTGTCCGATGCGGCGTAGCGTCGCGAGAACAACAATTGCAACCCCCCTTGGCCGCTTCTGCCGGACATGGTGCAGAAGCTGCGCCAGAGCGGCGCGGCCGCTACCGTCGTGGCCCCTCGCTGGGAGGGCAAGGTGTGGCACCATGCACTTACCGAGATGGCGGTGGCGGAGCGCGTGGTACGGCCTCGCCGCGATCTTTTTCGGCCGGGGCGGAGGGCAGGGCGCGATATGCCCGGAGCGCCGCGCTGGGCAGTGAGTGTCTTCCGTGTGCCATACCGTCATGGCTGCACATGCGCCGCGGATCAGTGAGCGCAACCTTGGCGATGTTCCCGGTACGAGGTGCTACGCCTGTCGTCAGGCCTGCGCGCGCGCCACGCGTGCCGCCGGCAATATATCTATTGGACATCCAGACCAGCGGCACGAACCCGTGGGCAGCTACTATGCGTCCGTACATGCGCTCAGTACTAGGTAACGACCAACTCGGCGAAACGGCGCTTCATTTGTACGCGTCGGCGTGGGCAGAGACTACCGCCAGTACGTACGGCAGTGCCATCCGCCCATTCCTACAGTTATGCGCTGAGGAGGGTGTGCCGCCCCTGGGTGGCACGGCGGCAACCGTCGCGCGCTACATCGCGTGGCAGGGTTTGCGGGGGACGGTCAAGGCAGCCAGTCTGCAGCTTTACCTTTCCGCGATCAACGGTTTCTACCGCGACCACGGCGCGGAGCCGGTGGCGCAAGGCGACCTCATCAGCAAGGTGAGAAAGGGCCTCGCGGCATCGCAAGTTGAGCCAGACCCGCCTGGGGTCCGCGCCGACGTGCCCGCCCGGTTGATCACACGGACGTTGCGGCTGGCGAAGACCCTGCGTGAGGAGTTGGGACCCACATGGACCCGCGACCAGCTTCCTCGTATCCTCTTGTTCCGCGCCGCGATGGCAGTCGTTGCCATGTATGTCTTCTACGCGCGTGGCAAGGCCAGCGTAGCCTGCCAAACGGGCGATTTGACGGTTACTGCAGATGGTACAATCCTATTGTACCATCGGGACCGAAAAGGCCGACGCGGGCAGCACCGTGACCGTAAGTTACAGTGCCATATTCCGGCGCGCGCGCAGCCCCGGATTGCGGCCCTGCTGCTCTATTTTGATGCCGCACGCGCAGTTTACTGCGGTCAGCGCGGACTGCCTGCAGCCCGGTGGGAAGTGACCCACGACGAGCCGGCGGCATCGTGGACATCGGCCACCGTTACAGACTGGTTGCAGCTAGTGGCACATATGTTGGATGAGCACCCGCCTCCCGGGTTTGTGTGGACGTCACACTCTCTCCGCAAGGGCGCGGCCACTGCGGCGTACGCCATCGGCGCGGTGCTGCAGAGGATCAAGCACTTTGGCGGTTGGGCGCAGTTGTCCAGCGTCGTGCTCGACTACATCAATCCCACGGCGCTGCCGTGTGCGGCATCGTGGCAGCTCTTCGGCTGGCTTACCCCTTGGGGTGGGCCGCCAGCGACAGGCTGCCCGCCCATGGGCGGCATGATGACAAATGCGGCCCCACAATGGGTAAATGGTCATATTGGTAATACAGAGGTTTGATTACACCGGGCTATTCTGTCACCGGTACTGGTAAAGTTAAGATTCTAGTTTGAATGCTAACTACCAGTACCTGTACTCGCAGTACGCGTACCGCTTGGACTTCCCGATGTCCAGCGGCGCTAGCGACAGCATGCGACAGCCTTGTTACATGACGCACCCGCACCACCAGGGGAGTCCACCTTCTGCCTTTGCGCCAGCTTACCAGCTAGCGCAACCCACCCACCCCGCTATGCTACCCTTTTCAATGCGCATAGTACGCCCGTGGGCCTACTCACACCAAAAAATGTAACAGATTCACATCTTTGGCAAATGCGGCCCCACAATGGTTAAACGGGCTTTAAACGCCAGTCGCCACGCCCTCGCGTCCGCAATCTTCCTAGGTGAGGCGGATAGTACTCTACGCGAGGGCGCGAAGAGGACACGCCGATTTGTATTTTTAGTACTCTCGTATATTATTGCAGCTGAAAACGTGCCCGAAAAGTGGGTACATATCCCAGCCGAAGCGATCACGTGGGGGGCACATTTTTGAGTCCAGGAATAGGACCGTTTTGACTCAAAAATGCCCCGTGTACCCTCTGTTACTCTGCCAAGCGCCGCACTTACGTAATTGACGAGCCCGAAGCTTTTGCCCCTTGGGCTGCTTCGCTCCGGTCTCGGCTGCAGGACGCATTCGGCTCTGACGAGTTGAGACAGCGGACTCTCGATATACTCTCCAGCTCCCTCACCGCTCAAGACCCTCAAGAGCTACGCCCGCAGACTCTCTCAGTTCGCGGATTTCTGCCACGACTCCGAGAACATCAACCAATTGGAAGCGACCACTGCTACTGTCGTACCAGTACAACCTCCGAGCCCTCGTGGCCTCGGTTGTCAACTTCATGTTCTTTGCCAGGGGACTTACTGCCGAGTGCGGAATGTGCATGTCGACGATTACAAAATTACCCTACAGGTGTACAGCGAGGAAGGTCGCGCTGGTCGACGGGGCCCCGACGACCTGCGCGTGCTGCTCCTTCCAGTGTCATAACACCCCCGCGTTTCACGTCTCATGCACCACTTCATCGACCACGTACGGTCTGTCCCCCTGGTTCCTTGTGCCTTGGCCGAGACAACTTTTGGGCGGTCAGCGAGCATTCCAAATCTTGGACCGCCGCTACAATGTCGGACTGGCTCTCTACAACCGTGCGTCTTGTCGGTGCTGCCCCTCCCGCCGGCACTTCATGGAGCTCACACAGCCTTCGCAAGGGAGCAGCGTCTGCCGCTAACGCCATCGGAGCTCCACTGTCCCACATTCGCTACCAACGCGGCTGGGCCCCTAACTCCGACGTCGTTCTGGACTACATCGACCCCCAACATTCTTCCTTCGCCTAGCGCATGGTTCCTCTTCGGTCACATCGCGCCCCTCAGCCACTTCCAAGTCCAGCACGACTCCACAGCGGTGGCTTCCCGGTGCCCCCTTCATGACCTGGAGCTACCCCTTCTCCGTCAATCCACCGCTCTCTCCGTTCGCTCGTGACTAGCAAAACCAGACTCAACTTTGAAATGATCTAAACTACACCCCTCCACGTAAGTATGGGGTTTGCGATTTTGATCCACATGCACATGCGCGGCTGCACTGAGGCCGTGCGCGCGTGCATGCGGGTTACTCAGGGTCGTAATGCCGCGATAGCGCGATACACCCCATATTGCCACGCTGGGGCCGTTGCCGTCAAAGCTTTCATTCATGCCAAAGCAGGGTTTCAAGCGCTGGCGCTTCAAAACCACAAATTGCGCCACTCGTGTGCACAAATAGGCATGGGGCACCACAGCCCCCGTACTCATACCACATCACCCTTGGTATGATCACTATCCACCATACAGGTAGGGCATTAAAATTAGGTCATCCACGACCTGTACCAAGCCCTACGTGTCGATGACGATGGTTCATGGCCAAAATAGTGGACAAAATGCGGTTGTGATCGTTGCACGCGCAGGCGGGAGAGGGTTCTCGCGGCCTCCTTGCCGTAGGCCAAAGCTTTTCTATAGCACTGCATGACCGCATGCTCATAGCGCGCCATGGTGAGCCCAGTGGGGCGGCAATGGCGTGCGCCTTAATGCGTCGATGCTGGCGGAAATAATGTTGTGAGAGGGGGGATCCGGCATGGCGGCCGTGGGCATCGCTGAAGGGGGGTATGTGCCGAGTATGAGTAGTCCGTGCACAAGTACATACAACACACTGTCCCGCCACCGTGTATCAGGTTTTGAGATCCCCTTGGCGTAAAGTTTCACGCCAACATGTTGACCACACGCTGACAGGGACGTCAGATTTCGACATATTATTTCAAAAACTTCAAAAAGTGCCTAAATGACCTCGGACGACCGTGCTGCAGGTATGTAAATTGTAGCCCAATTCATTTAGTTTTTATTGGAATTTATATGAAAATTTCTGACGTTTCCTCGCAACGCACTGAGCGATACCGCGAGTTTGAGAGCTGCACCACAAGGCGGCACTGCAGTGGCGATGGTATCACGCCGCATCGACGTGAACACCTTTGCGCCGCATCTATCGTGCACAGGCGCACGCCACTATGGCCCCACCCCAAGCAAAAACATCCTAGTCTCTTTGCTGACATGTTTCCTCGCCCACCCATGACCATCCCACCATGCAATGGTCTATGCATGCGCGGCGGGACGTGCGGGGCACCAACCCCCGTTGTTGTGGGGGTACTGGAAACGCTCCGTGTGGCGCAAGTGCCACTCGTGTGGGGCACTTGTTAGGGCCAAAGGGGTTGCTTACACCCTATGGTGGTAAAGGCTTAGCATAAATGTGCAATATTCCAGGATATCAGGTCATAAAACATAGATTCAGCTGCCCTGCTATTTGTACGCTCGGATTCGGCGAGAAAGGGGCCTGGGACTTATATGGAGGGGTGTAGTTTCTGGGGTTTCCTCCCTTTCCCTAACAGCTTATCGGGTTCCCTAATAAAATCCGTTCATTACTTTTGACGCATGTAGTAGCATGCATGTAGATATGATCTAAACTAGTTTATGGGGTTTCCCTCCTTGACCTAACCGCTTTTGAGCTACAAGTGCTGCTCAGTGGTACGGGAACTAGGCATCTGTTGTTGCGCCCTTTTTGGGTGCAGCACGAGTAGACATAAAAGCAGCAAGAACAGCTGAGCATGCCATCTTCCAGTTTTCGCTGCGTTCCACGCAGCGATGTAAAAACTGTCTCGTAACCAGTTGCGAGCAAGGTCACCCCAGGTTGTTCAAGACCACACCCGGCTCACCACCCGAGTGTGATATTCTCGTCCGTACGTCCGTGCGTTACCATGCCAGATGGAGAAGAACCCGTCGCCGAGCCGACGTTGGAGTCGCTGAACGCAGATATGAGGGCCCAGTCTTCATTACTGCGAGAGTTGGCTACAGATGTGGCACAATTGACGGCTCGTGATCGCGTTGTTGATGGGGAAGGGGCACATGGCCCCGGCTCCGGGCAGCGCTTCGCGGGACAGCCGACAGGCAGCGGGCGGGGGAGCCGCAGAGCGCCCCGACTTGCTAGAGCTAGCCCAGAGCGGCCGTGTCGGAGCAAAATCCGTGAGTGCTGAGGACGACTACCTCGCGGTGCCAGAGCTACTGCAGAGAGCAGAGTCTGGTTACGAGGCCGTTCGACCGGTCAGCCGAGTGCCTGGACTCTTCCCCCTGAGCACCGACCTAACGAACGAGTACCTCAAGCAGGACGACCGGCGTCTGCCGGCCCAGGAAGAGTATTTGTGGATGTCGTGTTTCGGCGCCCACATGGCCGCACTTTTCGTAGCTCTCGACGAGCTGCTACCTTACGTCCCTGCCGCTAACCAGGACTTCACCCCCTACCTCGCGAGAGCTCGGAATCACGCCGAGGCCATCGACAAGGCGTTTCGTTTTCGTCTGGCTTTCCTGCGGAGGCTGAATGAGATCAAGCGTGTGCACGGTGACCAAGTTGTTCTGGACGTGCTGCGAGCCCAGCATTTTCAGCCTGCTTCAGAGCATATGGGTTCCGCGATTTTTGGGGGCCTCATGAAGGACTACGAGCGTCGCGTCTTCGAGGCGACCGTTGCCAGCAGCGCAAAGGCAACCGCTACTGCCCGAGTAGCAGCTGCAGCTGCAGGTCGCGGGCGTGGGCGAGGACGTGGCGTCGGGCGTGGACGTGGCCGCGAAGGTGAGCACGAATGACGGTGTAGGGCGCCTTTCGCCGGAGCTGCTGGAGCTTTGCGAGGCCACCTTTCGGTGACCGCCGCAAGACGCACCCTTGCAGCACAACGGCGAGATGAGCGCCATGTGTCAGGACCTGACCCCCCCACCTTACAGACTTCATTTAGACCTTCCTCGGTGCGGCGCTTCTTACAGCTACAGCCGAGTGCGGCTCAACCATCCGCACACCTGCACATGGCGGCTCAACCAACCGCCTCCCGTACCATTCCATCGCTGCGTCCATCGGGTGTTACAGTGCGTGTCACAACTGGTTCGCAACGACCAAGTTTCGCGCGTGTACGTTATGCACGGGACATGCGCTACGAGCGCGAAGGGCGCGCGGGGCGGCCCTCTTACCGGAACCTAGCCCCGCAAACCCGTACTGAATCTACTGCAAACCCGTCCAGCAGCTACCGGCCAACCGCCGGAAACCTAACCGCTGCTGCCGAGTACTTTGCGAACAGTAGTCGTACTGGTGGAACTCTGTCGGTAAAACGACGCACGTACGTAATTGACGAGCCCGCAGCTGTCGCTCCGTGGGCTGCGTCATTGCGATCCCGGCTGCATGGTGCGTTCGGCTCGGACGAGCTGGGCCAGCGGACGCTCGATTTGCTCTCAAGCTCCCTCAGCGCTCAGACACTCAAGAGCTACGCCGGCAGACTGTCTCATTTCGCGGAGTTCTGCCACGACTCTGAGAACATCAGTCCGCTGGAGGCGACTACTGCTACTGTCGTTCGGTATGTTGCCTGGATCGGGGAGCGAGGGCACATCGCAGCTAAGTCGCTGCAACCCTACCTGTCCGCAATTAACACGTTCTTCGAGCTGCACAACCTCGTCCCCATCGCCAAGGACAGTCTACACCTAACTTCAGCAAGGCGTGGGCTGATGCTGCGTCATCGCCGGCTGGACGCTGCCCCTTTGCGTGTCCCTCTGCCTGCGGATGTAGCCTACCGCTTCGTCACAAAGGCCGAGCTAATTGTGTCTGCTCCTTACCCAGAGTACCACCTCGACTTCCGAGCCCTCTTAGCCTCGGTTGTCAACTTCATGTTCTTCGCCAGGGGCCTTACTGGCGTCTCCTGTCGAGTGCGAGATGTGCATGTCGACACCTACAACATCACCTTGCAAGTGTACCGCGAGAAGGGTCGCGCTGGCCGACGGGGACCCGACGACCTGCGCGTACTTCTCCTTCCGGTGTCCGAGCACCCTCGAGTGGCACGTCTCTTGCACCACTTCATCGACAACGTCCAATCTGTCCCCCTGGTTACTGTTGGCTTGGCTACATCAAACTTCTGGGCTGTCACTGCGGCCGAGCAGTCAAAACCTTGGACTGCGGCTACAATGTCAGACTGGCTGTCTGCAGCCATCAGTCTAGTCAACGCTGCCCCCCCTGCTGGCACTTCCTGGACTTCACACAGTCTTCGCAAGGGCGCAGCTTCTGCAGCGAACGCCATCGGAGTGCCATTGTCCCACATTCGCTACCAAGGCGGTTGGGCCACTAACTCTGACGTCGTTCTGGACTACATCGACCCCAACGTTCTTCCTTCACCTGGCGCATGGTTCTTCTTTGGACACATCGCCCCCCTCCGCCACTTCCAAGTCCAACAGGACTCCGCAGCGGTGGCCTTCCCAGTGCCTCCTTCATGACTTAGCGCTACCTCTTCTCCGTCAATCCACCGCTCTCTGCGTTCGCTCAAGACTGGCAAAACCAGACTCAACTTTGAAATGATCTAAACTAGTTTATGGGGTTTCCTCCCTTTCCCTTACCGCTTTTTAGCTACAAATGCTGCTCAGTGGTACGGGAACTAGGCATCTGTTGTTGCGCCCTTTTTGGGTGCAGCACGAGTAGACATAAAAGCAGCCAGAACAGCTGAGCCTGCCATCTTCCAGTTTTCGCTGCGTTCCACGCAGCGCCCCCCCTGACTCCGTTTTCCCTCCACGCTTTCGCTAAACCATCCTGCCAATTTCGGCTCTTGACCGTGTAAAACAGCCTGCGCGACCTTTTTGGCAAAACCAGACTCAACTTTGAAACGGGGCGGCTCCCAACAGGTCCTGTACCGTACAGGTCGTACTCTGCCTGCGCCACCGAATCCTACTGAAGGTGCGCTACTACAGGTACTACCTGTATTAATTACACGAGCTAGCAGCAGAAGGCGATATATCGGAAATCACCAAAATAAAAGGCAATCAGAAAGGTCCTCTACAGCGACTGCGGGTTGGAAGCAGTAACCTGTATAGATAGAGGGTATCGCTATAATTAATACGCGCCGGCAGCGATACAGGGATCAAGCATTGTCGGTACAACTAGCCTGCCGGCAGGAGCCTGACGCCATACTCCAGTCCGGGTGAGGACTCGGGCACCACAACTCGTGACCGTTCTCTACGCAGCTCTGATTGCGCAGGTCTAGCAAAGCTGACCTCGATGGGCCCCGGGGTGACAGCCTCGCCGGAGCACTACGTCGAAGTGAACCTGGCGGACGAGGAGCCGACGGCGGCAGTACGAGTAATAAGTATCGACGGCGTCGCCGCAAGGCCGCTGAAAGCGGCCCTCCAGCAGCCACGCGGTGAAGAGAATCCACTGTATAAGAAAGCCTGGATCTGGATCGTGGGTGAGTACGGGCAATATTCTCTGCTTCGCTGAATGGCTGTTTCAGCGCACCCGTCGGCCGCCAGACTGTCGACGGGCCCGCGCGCTCTAGCAGATCTGACGACGCGGCGCCAACGTCCAATAACACTCGGGAATGTCCTCACCGTAATGCATTGCGATCAGTGTAGTCGAAACGCACTCTCTCGCATCCTGGGGCCATCAGCAGCCAGACGGATAGGAGCATGATTTGAGTGCGTCATATGCTTGGCCGCAGGCGGGACTGTATTGGCAGCTATCGCGGTCGCGGTCGCGCTCGGAGTGGTGCTGTCTCAAGATGGGGCAGCTTCCTCGCAGCAGCAGCCAGCGGACAACGGCGGCCTAAGTGAAGCCGGCGCGGCGGAGCTTGGTTTCGAGGTGCTGCGGCGCGCTGAGCTGGAGGACCTTGGCTACACGGCTACGTTCTACAGGCACACTGCTACCGGCGCAAAGGTGTTCTCCATCCGGGCAGATGACCCCAACAATGTGCGGCTCCCCCCCCCCCCCCCCCCCCCTGACAATAAATAATAATGATGACAACATCTGCCCCTTCCCCATCGCATGCCTCTCTAGCACGGGCATCTCGTCCGTTGATCTGTAAACTGCACTGTACCCAGTCCACCCTGCCCAGCAGGGAGCACGGAAAATCGCCATACGAAATGCAGAGGCATAATAAAGTGTCTGAAGCTTATGGAACAAATACTTGTTGTGATGACACTACAGTGACGATGTTCACCCATTTATGATTTGTCAGCTGTTAGTCCGGCATTTCCCGATTGCATTCGGCTGTGGATGACAAGGAGTGGGCTGCCCGCTGCTGGGCAGGCTATGGGGGCGGTCTTCCGCACGCCGCCCAATGACGACACCGGGAAGCCGCACGTGCTGGAGCATAGCCTTTTGCAAGGCTCGGAGCGCTACCCTGTGCAGCACCCGGGTCCCTTCATGCGCCTGCTGCGCGGAAGCCTCAGCACCTTTCTGAACGCATACACCTACCCCGACCGCACCGTCTACCCCGTGTCCACAGCCAGCCAGCAGGAGTTCCGCAGCCTGGTGCGTGGCTGCGTGCCTTGCCCCTACCAAAGCTGACAACGGGTCCCAATTAAGAGGCCAACAATCCCAGCCACACTAAAATTCCCCCATGCGCGCCACTATCTGCAGGTGGCAGTATACCTGGACGCGCTGTTCCACCCGCTGTTCCCGCAGCAAGAGGTCCTGTTCCGGCAGGAGGGCTGGCGCTACGAGCTATCCAATGCCAGCGACCCCGCCTCGCTGGACATCGCAGGCGTCGTGTACAGCGAGATGACTGGAGCGTACGCCAACCCACAGACATGGCTACTAGACAGCCTCTACGGCGGGCTCTTCCCAAACACCACCTACGCATACTCCTCCGGTGGCAAACCCTGGGTGAGCAACCCCCGCCCCCCCTGCCCCCCCCCCCCCCCCGCCACCCTCCCCCAACCAGCCCATCTCACTCCGTGTCCCCATCCCATGTCCCGGCACGAAAGCATGCTGCCATAGACCTCGGGATAACCCTCGTTCCCCCATTTCTTCCCCTAGGTAATGCCCGAGCTTTCGTTCGAGGACATGCAGTCCTTCTACTACCAATACTACCACCCCTCCAATGCGCGGCTCTACTTCTACGGCGACGCCCCCGAGGCGGAGCGCCTGCAGCTCCTTGCTGAGGCATTGGCCGGCTTTGACGCCAACCCAGACGCCGCAAGCGCCTCCGCCATTCGAGGCGCCGCGCCGTTTGACGCTCCCCGCACCATGACGGCCAACTACCCGGCGGGCCCCACCCAGGGCGACGCATATGCAGTCACTAGCTGGGCTTTGGGCGACGCAGAGGGAAGTTTGCCCCTGAAGGACGAGCTGCCGCTGGCGGTGCTCAACGGCCTGTTGCTTGGCAGCACCTCGGCACCACTGCATGCTGCGCTTCTGTCCAGTGACCTCGGCTCGTCGCCCATCACGGATGGCCTGGCAAGCGGTGACCCCCCCCCCCCCCTTCAACTTCGTCTAAGCCCCCCCCCCCCCCCGCCCCCCTTCCCCCAGCTGTTTCCTTGGCCACCAAAGACCTGGAGACCCTACAGCGATCCCCGGAATCTCACTACACCCCATGCTCTTCATTGCTTGTGCGCGATCCAGGCAACAGCATCCAGCCTGTCTTCCTGGTAGGCTTGCATGGTGTCGCCCCCGGGAACGAGAGCGCAGTGCACGAGCTGGTGCTTGACACGCTGGCAGCGGTGCGCGCGGAGGGCTTCGCAGTGGACGCGGTGCGCGCAGAGGTCAACGCAATAGTGCTCGCCATGCGCGGCGGTGCGGCGGAGAGCAGCCAGTGGGGCGTGGATCTGCTGCTTGCGCTAGCGGGGCCCTGGGTGTACGGGCAAGACCTCGTGCAGGCACTGCAGGTGCGCCGTGCGCCGTCCTTCAGCCCCGCATAGACATAGCGGGGCCACTTCACGTCAGCCCCAGCGTGATGGGTGTGTATGGGTGCGACGTCGCCCGTATAACTTATAATTAGATGATACGTATGTATGAATCGGTCATATATATAAGATGATACATGTATAATAGACGTATGATATGTGTATGATATATGTATATATATGATATATATGATATATATATGTATGTATGTATGTATGTATATATACATACAAATATATGTATACATATTTATGTATATATATATGGTCTACGATAAGATGTTATTGTATCGAGAAATTATATATATCAATTTATGCAATCACAACATACCGATATGATAATATGTATTCACATAGCTGAGCTGGCGCGTGCCCCGCCTGTGCCAGGTGTCAGGGCCTGTAAGGGAGCTGATGGCGCGGGTGGATGCGGGAGAGGATGTGTTTGGTCCGCTTCTTGACAAGTACCTGCTACAGAACCCGCACCGGCTGGACCTTGCGATGCAGCCCAGTACCAGCCTGACAGTGGAGCACACCGCCGCCGACGGTGCCCATCTTGCGGCTGTCTATGCCAACATGACGTCCGCACAGCACGACATGTTGGCGGCTGACACCGTGGCCTTCCGTGAGTTCCAGGCGATGAAGGACCCGTCTGAGGAGGTGGCCAAGCTGCCTGTGCTGCAGGCGTCGGACCTGAGTCCGAAGGTGGAGCCGGTCGTTGGCGCGGTGGTGGACGTGGACGGCGGCGGCCAGCTGCTGCTTCATCCGCAGCCCACAGGGCGGCCTGCTGTTTGCGCGACTCGCGCTGTCCTTGGAGGCCCTGGAGCCGGCGGACCTGGCGCTGCTCAACCTGCTGGGTGCCGCGTTGCGCCAGACAGGCACGGCAGAGGAGAAACCTGCGGAGCTGGAGGAGCGCATCCGCATGTACACGGGCGGCGTGAGCCTGAGCTTTGAGGTGCTCAGCGCTGGGGACAACCCTGCGACGCCGGTGCCGGTGCTTTTGATGCAGGGCAAGGCCACAGCGTCCGAGGCGGGCCGCTTGCTTGACATCATGGCTGACCTGCTGCTACGCCCGGGGATGGACAGCCCTGGCGCCGGCGCGATCATGACGCCGCTGGTGGACAGCCTGGAGCAGCTCAACACCGATGCGCTGCTGACCAACGGCATGACGGCGGCAGCGCGCAGGGGAAAAGCCATGCTGAGCACTCCGGACTGGATGGACGAGCAGGTGAATCCTCGCAGCATCCCTTTTTTTGCGGTGGCGCGCCCATGTATACATACATCCTGCAATTCGCTGAATGATGCATACTGGGGCCACATTGCGGTGTATATTTTAATTCTATGTTTATATTGGTTATCGTCAACATATCCTAGCTAGTATACCCATACTGCCATGCACTTAATGCATCATCTCTCGTTTGTGTATAAACCATCAGTGCGATGGCTCTCAACAGTATTGTGGTTGCTGCATGCCGGGTATGCATACTGACTGTCGCATGCAGTGAAATGTCGATACAATTCCTCCCCGGTGGTCTCAGTAGCAGTCAACGGCAGTTGCAGACTTAACCAATAGCTGTGCTGCCGGGTTGCTGGGTGGGCGGCGTGACTGATATGAATGTGTATTTTGTCACTGATTTCTTTCAAGTGAGTATTGACTTCCATCCCCCCCCCCCCCCCCCCCCCCCCGCCCCCGCCTTGCGGTCCCAGATTGAGGGTCTGCCGCAACTGGAGGCGCTGCGGCGCTGGCAGGCGGCGCTGGCCGACCCGACGAAGGGCTGGCCGGCGCTAAGACAAGCGCTGCGCGACATCCTCGCCCGCTTGCTCTCGGCACCTCGGCCGCTGCTTAGCCTGGCGGCCGACGAGGCTGAGCTTGCCGCCGCACGCCCGGCTGCTGAGGCGCTGCTGGCGTCGGTGGCGCCGACACAGCCAGCGGCCCCGCGCTCCTGGGACGGTCAGCTACTATCGGCTCGTACTGAGGCGCTGCTGCTGCCCACCGACGGTAGCAATTACGTCACTTCCTCCGCCGACCTGTCGGAGCTGCCAACAATTGGGGCCGCCTCGTACGCTGGCGAGTCGCTGCTCAGTGCCTGGCTCACCGCAGAGCTGCGCGCACAGCGCGGCGCTTACGGGGCTTTCGCGAGCCTGCAGCGCTCTGGCGTCCTCACGATGGCCACGTACCGCGACCCTGGGCTCGACAGCACGGTGGACGTGTTTTCCCGCGCCGGGCAGTTCCTACAAGACTGGGCCGCGAGCCCCGACGCTTCCGAGCTCAATGCGGCCATCATTAGCGCCGTCAAAGATCTCGACCCCTACCAGCCCCCCGCGCAGCGCAGCCTCTCCGGCCTCTTGATGCACGCCACCGGCCGATCGACGGCGTCGCGGGACGAGGACAAGGCAGCGCTGCTGGCCGCAACCCCAGAGGACGTGGCCCAGCTGGGTGCCGCCATCGCCCGTGCAAATTTCGGGCTCGTTGCGGCCACAGGACCCACCGGTGCCAACAGCACCGCTTCAGACGGGGCGCCGCTCTTCCAAGTTGTTCTCCCCATAGAGCAATCGTAACCGCCTCTGCAACGGAGCATTGAGCGTCAAGTCATTGAAACAAATTGTTTATTAGGTATATATCCAGAAACGGGCCGCCAACGATTCTGACCATCATATGACTGCACGACGATAACCCGCCCAAACCCTGCTGCTTATCATTATATATTTATCAGGGCATCAGCATTTTGGCAGACAAGGATCATACACCCCTCCACATAAATGCCGGCCCTCTTTTTTTCGCAAAATATGAGTGTACTGGTACTGGTACGACCGGATGGCCAGGTGAAAGCTGAATAGATGGCCAGTTAGAGTTTACGACCTGAAACCCTAGTATGTTGCTGATTCGTGTTCAGCATCTATCATGAAAGGCTTGATTCAAGCTCTATGCCCCTAGCCACTGGGCCACACGAATGGTCATGGCGCCACATTTCGCGTTTCAGGTACTAATGCCCGCAACACCGGGGTTGGTGCCCCATACGCGCCACATGGAAAGGTGGAATGGCCATGGATGGTTGAGGAACCATGTAAGCAATCGGGCTAGGACGTTGTTGGGGCCAGGGGGGGCATGTACACCCACTACACAGGGTGTTCTGATACAAACTGCTGTGTTGCCCTCGTCGAGCACCCTAGCAAGGCAGTCACGTGGATATTCAGAGCGTTGCAGGAACTGCCCAGAAAGTTCTGAAACGAATATCATCAAATTATACATGAGGAGTAGGCGAGCATCCCGTTCGGGGGCGTAAGGGCAACATGCAAAAGTGATCAGTTCATGTTCTTGCTGCGAGACAATGATCTAGAAGGAGTAGCAAATATGTACCACGTGATTAATGTTCCCACGGTAGTATGCACCCATAGAGCTAGTTAAACATTTTTCAGGTACCTTCTTGGCTATAAACGCAAAAAAGTTGTCGAAACGTGACATTCATTGCAACATGTGGCCACATTATGGGCATGCAACTTTACGTGCGTCTGAATACCACCTCGGATGGGAGGCAATTGTGAAGGCGCGCTTGAAGGCGCGCCGTTGGCCACGGCATCCTACCTTCTGCGTGGGGAGTCGCCCAGAGGCGGAGGAGTGCGATAACACGCTGGAGGCCACAGGCGGGGCGGCGCACTTCAACGCTGGCGATGGGTACCTTGTGGGTCTGCCACAGCACGTTTGGCCGGCCCTTCACGCCTCCCGTACGTCCATCAAGGCGTCTGAGGGGCTCGATGTGTGTTTTGGCACCATGCACACGTACAAAGTAGTATACACATTACATACTAGAACAGTGTCAGAAGCCGGTGTTATGCACTTTTTGTCTGAAGTTGGCATCGGATCCCTCAACGTTGATGCTTTGCTAGCCTCCCCCCTCCCCCCCCCCCTGTGCTTCTGCCCCAGCCCCCTCCGAAACCTGCCAATTTTTCATTTATGGCTGCGTTCGCGGGGGATGAGACATTCGAGCGTGCCGAGATGGGCAGCTTCATGGAGCTGGGTTCCTCCCTATCTTCATGTGGCCCATATCGATGGGACAGGTATGACGCAGCGCCGAGCGCCGCTGCATCACTGGCAGCCGCAGCCAACGCGGACTCTGAATTCATGGTGAACCGGTGACAGGGGACGACCTCAAGTCCGCTATTGCGACCCAGTGCGTGCGGTGTTTCAAGGATTGGCAGGCAGGTGTGCGTATCTCCCCAACTGCGATTTGGACATAAGACTCTAATCATATGTACGTGGAGACCAGCAACTACGATCTATTACTCACCCGGAATAATATCACTCGCACGCGGGAAAACTATTTATCCGCTCGAACACTTCTTCATAAACCCCTGCTGGCGATGAGGAGCCACGCCATAGCATTATGGCCGCAAAGGCCGATCTACGTTCAATGGCACCACGGTGGGAGGCGAGGTCGTTGTGCGGAGCAACGGAAAGCAAAAAACGCCTCATGTGCGCGTGTGCTGTATTCTTGTCACTAAGACACCCTTATAAATCCGACCGTTCGCGCTGACGCGCTATGAAGGTTGGTGAGGACCTGTGGATGGGCAGTCGCGCCATCATGGCGCGCCGCCTGCATGTATGAAAACTGCGAAACTGTGAAGTTTTTCGTCTGACGCAACTACTCCTTCTGATTATGTTTCCTCGCAGATTCCCCGCGACCGCTCGAAGCACTTCGATACTGCTGCCAGTGCTCATTGCCTGGCTGACTGGCGGTGCGCTGCTGGGCATATATCCCCACCATACACCCACTCGTTCGCAACAAGTTTATCTCAACCAGCATGTCGAGAGGATGGCAGCAAAAGCGCGCCAATGCTCGTTCGTGTTGTGTGATGAGCACTTTCGGTCGAGTCTTCTGATGGCATCTTCGTGATGAACTAACCCAAAAGTACCTAAAATAACACACAGGCGAGGCAAGATCTTGATCTCGAGTCGTCAATGGCCAAGATGCTTCGCTTTTTGCGCCCCCACTGGTGCGGCATGTGGCGCCGGCCCTGTGCAGAAGCTATCTAGCAGGCTGCCGTCCTTGAAGCTCTGATCATATCGCATGCTGGCTCCCTAAACGTCTTCCAGGACCTGGCAAAATGGCCGGCGATGAGCGAACACTACGATGGGGTCCGAAGTTTTATCCTCGTGCAGCGGTTTGAAAGACCAAGCACAATGCGGCATCAGCGGGAGTCATGCGCACGCATGGGAGATCGCTGAGCCGCCAATTTTGATTCATTGTCGATGCCTGGGGCCCAGGCGCATACCACGAAGGCGCCAACAGAGGAGGCAGAGCTGTGCATCATGGTTCCTGTGTCTACTCGGATGGCCAACATGCCGACCCAGCTGAAGGGCTAGATCAGCCGCGACGTCTTCCCGGGCGACGTCACCCCAGAGTCCCTCCTCATCCAGCAGCGTGAACCTATCTGTGCTGTGGTTGAGTTGAGCATGGAGCCCTGAAACTAATCGACTCCCATGTGGCCTTCGAGCGCTTGAGGCGCGTCACCCAGGTGGTGGAGGAGGGCTACCCAAACAAAAAACTGTGAGCCCTCGCTGCTTCATCTACCTGTGCCTGGCTTCCTGGGGAGTACGTTGCTCCTCATTGCTCTGGCAGCTTGAACCCCATGCTATATCCCCCTCCCCCTCACAGACCACTGCAAGCTCCACGGCACAGATGTGACCAGCCGCATGCTTGCCATCGTCACGCATGCCGGGTTTGCGAATCATGAGAGCACCAGCCCGCCTTGTCAGCGCCTTCTCAGCACCAAAGAGCCTCTCTTGTATTGCGAATGCTGATCTGTGAGCCTGGTGTGAAAATTGTGATGGCGAAATCGTCAAATAGCACCAATAGTAGTGCAGCGACCAATCGATTACATTTGCTGAAACGTGCGGAGCGCTTTCGGGCATGGTGATGGCGATGATGAATGTTTAAAATGTGTGTGCGTGTGTGTGTGCGCGTATTTATCGGTCATTGACACCGCAGCCGCCACAACAATCAAAAAGGGGGGTGCCAGGCCTGGGTGGCTGCATGGGAGCTTTGACACAGCGCCCGCCCTAGTTGACATTTCTCATGAAACCTGATGATGCCCCATAAGCTCAGGCACGGAGAGTGGCTACAACACTGCAAAACGCAGGCAGCTGCAACTTCTCAACCCAAAGCATCGCGTGGGGACTGTTGATCCCTCTCCTGCAGCTCCTGGTGCCGCCAAGCGCCCCGGCGCGATGCCAGGATAGTAACGAGCGCAGTTCCGTGAGGGAGGGGCAAAGCAGAGGGCACAGACAGGGGCACAGACGGTCTGCTGCTGCAGGAGAGATGACTCATGCGGGGCGGCAGCGCCAGTATATGTGGATAGGGAGAGAGAGAGAGAGAGAGAGAGAGAGAGAGAGGAAGAGGGGAAGAGAGGGAGACAGAGGGACAGAGAAACAGAGAGATGCAGAGATGCGTGTTGGGGCTGGAAGTGGGGAGAGATTGGCGCGGGGGGGGGGGGGGGGGGGGGGGGGGGGGGGGGTCGTTTAGTACAAACTGTGTTACATGGCAGCAACACGGAGGTGCCTCCCCGGCGATGCCTTCCTTGTGGAAAAAGCACAAGGAGCTCATTTTCCGGGGAAATCGAACTCCGTCGTGGAGGTTTTTGGGTCCATCACCAGGAACTCGAACCCCAGCAGCACGGGGCAGTTGAGCGGTAGCGTGGGGAAGTGGAGCGCGGTGCGCGTGTGGTAGCCGCGCTTGCCAAGCACGTCGTTGAGCAGCTCGGACGCGGCGTTAAGCACCTCGGGAGAATTAATGAAGTCGGGGGCACAGGCGACATTACCCTCCAGGCGAACCATCTGCACCCAGCTCAGATCGCCGCCTACGCTCTCGGCGGCGTGCTTCATCTGGGCGATCCCGTTGATCGCGCACTGCCGGGCCGCCTCGAACGCGCGCTCGATGGGCACCTCCGCGGAGCCGCATGCGCCGGTCATGAGAAGTGACTTCTCGCCGGTCTCCGCGTTCACGACCCAAGGAAGCTGCAGTGACGTGGTCACCCGGTCGCCGATCCGCATCCATGGCAGGTAGGCTCCGACGCCCGGAGCGGCGGGTGGCAGGACGATGCCGAGAGCCGACAGCTTCTCATCGGGTGTGGCCATCTCGCGCCGCGTCCTTTTAAATGGGGTTTTTTACTTTTAATCAAGGCACCTGCTGAAACAGGTCCTTCCGAGCGGGGACGGAGTGGAAGTGCTTGCTTGCAGCGATCCTACGCTAGCCAACGAGGCGAGGGCGATGCTTTCCGGGGAGTATATCGGTGGAGTTGATTATCGACTGTCAAGCCGCGTACCTGGTGAGATGAGCAAGGTGTACGCCAACTTGCGGCACAGAGATCGCCGGACTGAGATGCCGCTGAGCAGCAGCAGCGCGCGCTCACGCGTGGCGATGGATGTGCGCGATATCAACCGGTCGCCGTCTATAATTGATGTACATCGGGCAACTACAGGTTTATTATGGATATAGCACATAAGATTAAATTAGATTAGAGGATTTATATAGCAGTTTAGTTAGAAACTGTGTTGACAATTGGCCGTTTCACGAAGGAAAACTGACAGCTACACGCCAGTCGCTATGCGAAAAGATCTCGGATGTCGCGATGGAGATAACTACATTTTCTAATTGTGTGAAAGTAAAAATAAAGTGAAGTTCGCCCCGGGACGTCGGCCGAAGCCGCCCCAGCACTTGACCTCTTGCGCCATTTGCAGTCGTAGGTCTGGCATAGCCCACAGACCACTGCCTAATTCGAACCCCGAAGGGCTAACCAACTGCATCAACCGGGGAAACCAAGGACACGCCGGGACGAAATTGCCGAAAATGCATCGGCCAGACGGCCCCGCCCGATTCGATACCCCGACCTCTCGCGTACGAGACGACCGCTCAACCGAGCGGACAAGGGATGTACCTTATTGTGTAATGCTGCCGCCCATATGATCGTTACTAAGAATGCATACACATACTTCTCCAAATTACATAGAGTTACAGGAATGCGTGCCGCCGATGCACACCGATAAAAATATGAATTGTTATCATCACCCAATCGATGATAAATAAAGGTTATTAACTATTGTGTTTAGAGCCGTGTTCTTGGGGTTTCCTTTCCCTCCCTTAACCCCAGAGTATGCGTATGTTTACACCGGTTGCCCGCGGCCCATGCGTCACGCCAATTTGACGTGGCGGCCAGAGAGCAATGCACGCCCGCCAGCAGGCAGTCTTGGTGCTTTTAGCACTGAAATGCGGAAGTACGGCACTCCGCGTGCCGCCCTCGGTGAAAACCTCGGTCATCCCTAAGAGTACGCGTCGAATCTTATAAAACCATCATCGTCCGCTACATGGGACCACCATCTCCTTTTTGAGCCTCCTGCCTCTCTTGGCCCCCTCTGTTGGCCTCTTGCCCGCACAACACTATCTAGCGGTCCGTTTCGGATTGTGCTCTTCTCTCGCTATCTCTTCTCCCCGATGTCGATGACGACGACGCCCCGGCTACCGGTCCATAAACCATCATCGACATGTGCTTCAAATCCGTCAGCTCAAGACTAGCGAGGAGCTTCGACGCGCCTCCCTGCCGTGCGACGTAAGCATCGACATCCTCGACGACCTTGCTGCCCTAAGGCTTCCCACGACCACCACCGACTACGGCAACATCCTTTGCGGCGGCGCAGCGAGATGTGTCTGACGTGTATAAGTTACTCCCGTGAAGGGTTCAACATCCCCTGCCGACTCCGCGACATGGCCGGCAGCGCCAACAATATCGCCCTCTTTGTCAGCCGCGAGAAGGCGGGACATCGCAGGCGTCGAGTCGGGCTCACGCCCCTGCTTCAAATCCCTGCCACCGCCGTACCCACTTGGACAGCCCTTCTGCGCCGCTTCGTTATCTACCGCGACGTGGCGTTGCTAGCCGTCCCCCTCCGCCAAGCGGCGACCCCCCTCTTGCCACCCCCCCCCCCCCCCCCCCCCCCCCCCCCGCCCATGCGGCGACCTGCTAGTTACGTGGCAGGGCATGCAGGACCCGCATGCCCTAATTCCAAAGTTTGCTCCTCCCCGAGGGGTATTTTCTTATTGACATATACCTATAATTCTCGTCTTCCCATGTATTCTCTGGTGGCAATATATATTGTGTATGTATATAGAGATATTCATATCTGGTGATTGGGATCACCGTAACGGTAGTTGTTTATACGCCTATACCCTTCTGGCGGTGGCTCATTGGGGCGGCCTCTTGGGGGCAGCCACGGACCATGGCGCTCTCATCCATTGAGTCACCAGCGACTTTGTTTGGTCGTGCCTGCACTCCCCCGTCTTTATTTTTTGCCTCTGCCCCCGGCCCATGTGCCGCCTGTCGTGTGGCTTTTCTCCGGCGCTTGGGCTGTGCCCTTTATCTAGGGGCCCGCCCTTGCGGCGCCGCTCCCTGTCACCGCGGGCTTCTCTATGTGCCTATACCATCTCTTGGGATCGAGGTGAGTCCCCGCGGCCTTCCTTGCAGTCCTTCACGTCATGGCTGCTTGCTATGCATATGGGCGCGCCCCATCCCGGGATCCCGGTAGGGTCAGTTAACAGTAAAATCAGGTGTGGGGTGGTGGGAATCTTTTGACTTTTAGTGAGCAAGTATTGGGGTGGTTGCTGAGGCAGTGGCTGCTTCCAACAATGGCCGCCTCACCTCTCGGGCGGGCCATCTTGCCTCGTGAACGACTCGGCCCGTGGTCCCCCCGAGGGGTCGTCGGCTCATCTTGTGTATCCTAATTAAGCACCTCAGTTCATACGTCTAGCATTCCACGCATTGTTGTGGTACGTGAGCATACGAAAAACCTGTTGTGTGCATCCCTTGTTCCGCTCGGTTGAGCGGGTCGTCTCGTACGCGAGAGGTTCCGGGTATCGATTCTTGGCCGATGTATTTTCGGCAATATCGTAATGGCGTGTCTTGGGTTTACTCGGGTTGATGCCTTAGCCCTTCGGGGTTCGAATGAGGCAATGGTCTACGGGCTATGGCCAGACCTACGACTGCAGTTGGCGCAAGAGATCAGGTGCTGGGGGCGCGCGGCTGCGGCCGATGTCCCAGGGCGAACTTCACTTTACTTTACTCTTCACGAAAAGAACCTTCATACGCGTTTTATTAGTTTTTTTAATTAGTGCGCGTTATCAGTAGTACGAGACCTCGATTTTTTCATGTATACAAAATACCATACAGTGTGTATGATGAGCCGCCAGGCTTCAGCATTCTTCATATTAACTAATATAGGATACATACTCGCAATTTTACTTATCTGAGAAATGTAATTGTTAGCGGCTACCAATATCTATGCAAGACTGCGAGCAATGTATTGCTAGAGGTACTACAGGGTACTTACCGATATCTAAGTAGTTATTACCTACCAGTAGGAGGGTGGGAAAAACACGGCCCCGCGTGAGGGATATATTTGTTAAGACCCATATTGAAATCGTGGCGACACTGATTGCATATGTTGTTCACGTTTTCGATTATGGGTTCTTACACATTAATGCACCGCCTGTTTGCAAGTTTCTGCCACCGCTGCCCTCATGTATGTTTCCACCTACTGCGC
Organism: Tetraselmis striata; assembly: GCA_006384855.1. NCBI lineage: Eukaryota > Viridiplantae > Chlorophyta > Chlorodendrophyceae > Chlorodendrales > Chlorodendraceae > Tetraselmis > Tetraselmis striata. The sequence goes on from VCJN01000827.1 coordinate 117,759, forward strand.
TACTGAAAGTAGTCGCCAATAGTTGGCGCCTTCGGTACCGTCGGCCGTAAGCCCGCCCTCAGCACTTGACTCTTCGCCAACTGCAATCTTAGGTTGGCAAAGCCCCGTATTGCCATTGCTCTCATTCGATAACCCCGAAGGGTAATTGCACCAACCGGTATAAACCTATAACACGCCCGGGAGCGATGGATTGGCATTACTGCCGAAATGCATCGACCAGGAATCGATCCCCGGACCGCTCGCGTACGAGAGATCCGCTCAACCGATGCGGACAAGGGATTGTACCGGGCCTCTTACGCGCTTACTACTGATGACTGCATAAATAATCCGTGTAAGGATTACCTTGTACCAGTTAGTACGGGTGCTCATACACCCGGAAGTCGCTGAATCGGCATAATATTCCACCGTCCGATTTTTGCGGCTGGCCGATGCTGCCTGCACTGAAATAAATAAGAAATATATCTCTCGGGGTGATTGCTGAAATAATTGCGGATGATAACTGCATGTGTTGAGATATTCAAGCTAGAAAACGGTTTGCCGATCGGACTTGGATGTCATCATCGATATTATAGAGTTTGTATACATGTCTAAACCGGGCCCGAGCACCACACCCCGGGACCGTATGAGGTACTGTCCCAACCCCTCCTGGTTCCGAGGAGAGGGAGACCGGAAAGTCTGGGTAGAGATCCAAGGACATGAGCCATAGGAGCCGGAATTCATCCGCACTTGAGCCGTCATGTACTGTAAAGGAATCTGGGATTGATGATCGCATCACCGGAAGATACGAATCGGCTTGTTTGCACTGGATATAGCTTAAGAAGGAGAACACTTGCAACCTTGAAACGCTGCATGTGGGAGTCGAACCCCGGTCTTTTGCCATATATGCTCCGCGCCTTAGCTCCGAAACCATGTTGAGATATCAAGCTCGAGGAAGATATGCCGATCGGACTTGGGATGTCATCACCTGATATTGTAGAGCTTGGTCTAAACCGGGCCGAGACCACACCAACAGCACCGTACGATGTACTGTCCCAACAGCATTATACAATATTCACTGGTATGAGACGATAACAGGAACACAACTCAACACGGTCGTCGGTACAAAATAATTAGCGACTACTCAGTATTACATAATAATATAAAGGGTGGAATTCTCGTAAACGTAGACCATCCGTAAAACTAAGATGTAACATAATGGCTAGGATCTCACAGGTAGACGATCCTACCCGTTACTCTTATGTCGATGAATTATCATTCAACAGCATAACATATTGGCTACTAAATAAAAGCAGCGCGGCCACGCGGTTCATGAGGTAGTAGCTTGAAGTCAGTATATATACATGCAGGCTTTCACAAAAGCGCACTACAACAGAAACTAACAGCAACTATGAAAGGTTGCCAGCAAAAGAGAGACATAAGCCTGAAACCAAGGTCGAGCTGGAGGACAGGGAGCCAAGAACCAAGAAGGAGCCAAGGGAACCACGGAGTTCACTTGAAGTTCAGTATGGTCAGCGGGTAGTAGCGACTAATAGCCCTAACTTACCAGGTACCTTCCTTTCGTTTTAATTCCACAATATTACTACAGGATGGGCGCCACTATAATAGAGGACTAAATAATCATAAAATAATTCTAAATTAATTCCTATGCGCCCGGGTACCTCTACCATGGGTATCCTCGCGATTGACTGCATCGTCAGGTAGGCGTTCGCAGCATCAGCAGCAGCACTCAGCGGCACTCAGCAGCAGCGATACGCTGTCTCTTCTCGCAGCAGCTGCAGCTGTAGATGCAGCAGTTCATTACGATCAGCACCGATAGCACCAGCAGCGCACAGTTCTGCAGGTGTTCCCGCGCGAGTACTCGTACAGCAGCGGCGTGTATCCCGTCGCCCGCTTGTCGTCAGTAGAGCAGCCGCACTTGCTTACCGCCGCGGTCGCGCTTGCCGACGACTGCACGTCTTGACGTTTCCGACCCACAACAGGGCGAGGGTGACGCTGTTCAGCTGGCCGTAGTGAACGCAGCGCGCCTGAAGGGTGTCTGCAGCATGGGCCATCCCAGACAGAAGAGACCCAGCAAGCGGGGCGGCGGCAGCTCGTCCGGCGGAGGGAAGGAAAGGAAGGCGGCGGCGGCGGCGGCGGCTGGGCAGCCGGACGCTGATGCGTGTCGTGCAGCTGCAAGGTAGCCCGCGATTCACCCAGAGCACATACCGAGCAAATATACTGGCTGACTAGTGAGAAGTAAAAGGTGCCCTATCGCATTTACACACTGCTCTGATATGGCACACCTCCGGGTCCTACGATTTCACCAATCCAATCAATAGAACTTGTTCGCTGCTTATATTGTCATTATGTCCACAGATTTCAGGTGTGCCATATATTTGAGCATTGTGCCATATAAGCGAAGGAACCTTCTAGTTGCCCCCCCCTCCCCCCTCCCCCGCCAACCCCGACACCCAGGGCTGCTGATGCGCAGGTGAATGCGACCTCTATGTGTCTGCAGGTGTCGGCGGGACGCGCTGGGAGTCTTCCTCAGGGAGTGCAGCTGGGAGAATGTGGTCGGCTGTCGGTGGTGGGGCGCGAGCTGCTGGAGGACGCGCGGCTGAACCTGGCGCCAGGCGGTCGCTATGGGCTCATGGGACCTAATGGCACTGGCAAGACCACGCTGCTGCGGCAGCTAGCATCGCCTGGCCGTCTGGTGCCGCCCCACATCACAGCCTGCTGGTGGAGGCAGGAGGACGTGGGCGACGAGCGCAGCGCGCTCAGACGGTGGTGACGCCGACAGCACGCTGGCGGGGCTGCTGGCGCGCGAGGCGGCGCTGGAGGAGGCGGACGAGAGCCGGGGACGCGGCTGGATGCTGCCGCAGCGCTGGCGCTGGCAAATGCGCAGGCGCGGAGAGCCGAGGCCGCGGGCGGGCGGCGCGCACGCAGATCGCGCGCGGCAGGGCGGGCGGCGGCGGCGCTGATTTGCGCGCCGAGTGGAGAGAGGCAGAGCCAGGTGGGGCCAGGCGGACCCCCCCCCCCCCCCCCCCCGGGTCTGCCATTCATCATTGGGTGGATGCCGCTGGTGGTCAGGACTATCTGTGTTTGATGATGCATTGGCCAGGCGGCACACTTGTTTTCGTATTGGGGGCGTGAGTTTATGTGTGTGTGGGGGGGGGGGGGGGGGAGGTACGTTTCTTTGCGCATGGTGACAATACTTGTTGTACATAGTTAGTGTTATTGCACAAAGGATGTCATTGGCACGGCAGGCGGTGTAGACATGCAGGACCGCGGGTCTGATGGGGGGCGCCTTAATAACAGTACAATTGCTCTACGTAAATTTGGACGACAGCAGTGATGGGTCAACGTCCGCCTATCTCACAAGGCGATGTTTCAAGGTGGATGGTAACATTGGTGCAGGGACGCTCGGCACAGCATCTGCCGTCACCTGCCCATGCTGCCCGCCTCCAGTGGCGCAACACGCCCGGCAACGCATCCATCGATGAGCGACCATGCCGTGCCATGTATTTTAGTTTATGGGTCGGAAAATTATGAATTGTATCGCAGTGTCAACTAGTCAGAAGATCCGTGTGGCATCTGTGGTGTATCCCGACATATTTCAAGATACCTGTAGTTTTCCACTCATCGCAGAGGGGGGGGGGTGCAAAAACGATCATTACACCGCAATCCCAAAGCGTGTTTAAAGCAGTCATAGTCAGTGCTCTCCCATGGAACATAAGTAATAGATTGCCAGGTCCTCATTGGCAAGGATGGAGGGGGGGGGGGGGGGGGGGAATAGGGTCATGGCAGAAGGTTAGCCATTCATACATATGCTGCTAGTAAGCCTATAGTATCACAGCCTTCACCTGCGATGATGATGGCAGATTGGAATAATGCAGGAACCAGATGCAGGTCCTTTTGCAGATGCAGGCCCTTTCGCATTCAGCGGATTATAGCGAATGACATGCTTGGCCATTCCATGGGATGTCAGGGTTTTAGGACTGAGGTTTTAAGGTGAACGGTTTTTGGTATTGGGGTTGGGAGTCATTGCAACCTATGTCAGTGATTTTAGGGGTCAGTGCTTTCGAGATTTAAGGGTTTAGGGTTTGTGTACTTGGGTTTAGTCAGGTCAACAAACAATTACAACCAAAACCCTTAATGTCCACCTGATGACCATCGCCTTGTGGGTCACGAGGCATGCTGACATTACGCCCAATGCCACGCTTGCCGATGATGCCGGCACATGGCATCCTGACACGGGTGGCGTTCGGTTGCTGTTCTCAGGGCAAAGGCAGCGGAAGTGGAGGCGGCAGGCCGGACCTGGCTCGTCGCGGAGCGCGCGGCGCGGTGGGCGGCGGCGGCGCTGGAGGGCAAGCAGGGCGGCAGCAGCGTGGCGGCTGCGGACTCCAAGGAGGGGCGCGCGCAGCGGCGCGGCCTCGCGCGCTTGGGCGTGCTGAGCGGTGCCATCCTGGCGCCGCAGGCGATGGCGCGCCGCCTGCGCGTTGAGGCGGATCGGCTAGGGAAGGCGGTGCCGGAAGCGGCCCGGGAGCGGCTGCTGCGCGAGCTGCATACCGCAGCGCAGGTAGGCGTGCCAACTGCCCTGCATCGGCGCTCCTCCGCACGCGTTCTTTCTCCCGTGGCATTCACCCTGTACACGTGTGCTAAAAGGCGCAGAGACAGGAAATAACATGTACGCTACTGGATCGCTATGGGCACCCGACTTCGCACCGTTCTCTGCGATATCTATTTATGGGACTCGGTGCATCATCCCAAGCAATGCTTGTCCGTTCATCCCGGAATGCTCGAATGACATGGACACTGCCACACGGAGCGGTACATGCTGGCCGGGCGTCGTGCGGCAGATCAATGCCACCCTGCCCGGTATCGTATGCACTGTAAACATGCCGCGGGTCCGCATATAGTTGTTGCCTCCCTCCCTTCTTCCAGGCAGGAAGAGGAACGCGATTAGCCAAAACATATGTCAGAAGAATACCCCGAATCAAACACGCAACATGGAAACTTTGAAATTTTTAAGACTAAGATTCAACGTATCGGGTCCGCAACATCAAATGAATTGGAGAACATGTATGACAATATATGCATCCTTGCATAGGCATGCGGTGACTAGGGGCTACGCATATGCATGTGTTTATTTGCTGGTGTGTCGATTGGTATCGCTCTTGGGGTCCGTGGGACTGATTGAATCACGCCGTGTGGCGACAGGGGCAACCCGCCTCGACGGAACCGACCTCTGAGTCTGGCAACCCCAAGGCGCCGGGCGACTCCAACGTGTGGGAGGAGCTGGCGGATGCGCTGTCCGCGGTGCGGCTGGAGATGGGCGAGAGCGGCGTGAGCGCGGGCGAGGCCGCTGCGCGCGCCGCGTCCATCCTGCAGGGGCTGGGCTTCAGCGAGGACATGGCCTCGGGGCGGCCCACGCGCGAGCTGAGCGGCGGCTGGCGCATGCGCGTCGCGCTCGCGCGCGCCCTATTTGCCACGCCGGCGCTGCTGCTGCTGGACGAGCCGACCAACCACCTGGACCTGCCCGCCATCCTGTGGCTGGAGCGCTGGCTCACTGAGGTGCGCCACTGCGGCGGTCTCCTACTACTGCCCCAGCGCAACACGCGAGACGGCATTAACGATTCGCAGTGAATGTAGCGACTACGTCCTCACGTACGCGCATCGCACATTACAGGGGCTACCAGTAGCGAGTAAGGATGTTCGGTGTATTGACAAAATCTAGCTGCATATCTCCGTCCTTTATTTCCTGGGAGCATATATGAGCTGCTACTGTTTCTGTGCGTTGAGAGTGTGGCTGACTGTTCCCCCCCCCTCCCCCCGCCCCCCCCCCGCCGGGCGTGGTTTCTGATGCCGGGGCCATATTTCTTTGCATATTGGCGCGGGCTGCCAGATTGTGCCGCCAGAGACAATGGTGCTGCTGGTCAGCCACGACCGCGCCTTCCTGGACGCCGTCTGCACCGACATGCTGGTGCTCTCACGGCAGCGGCTGGAGGCCTTCCCCGGCATGACGTTCACGGACTACTCGGAGTCGGTGGCGGAGCAGGCGGCGGCCGCGGAGTCTGCCGGTGCGGCGATGGAGGCCCGCCAGGCGACGATGGCGAGAAGCATCGAGCGATGGTGGCCAAGGCGCGCGAGAGCGGCGACGACAAGCGGCTCAAACAGGCAGCGGCGCGCCGGAAGAAGCTCGCGG
>VCJN01000828.1:0-74198 GCA_006384855.1 Tetraselmis striata
GACCTTGTGCACGAACTGTCCCCCCCCGTCTGCGGGGGTGACCCTCACTCCATGCTCGCCAAGCACCGCGAGCTCGTGCAGCACCTCTAACAGTATTTTGCCCATGTTGGGCGGCTCCGGGGGGCCAATGAGTGCGACTGGGTGCCAGTTGCTCCTGGAGGTCAGCATGTGGGGCGGCATGTCCTCACACCTGATCCCAACCCCGGTGACAGACTGGGTGGCCCGAAGGTGCGACAGGAAGCCATCATCTGTGAGTGTGTAGATCCCGTTGTCGGCATGGAGGAAGTTTCCCGCGGCGAGGCCGGTGCCGTGCCCGCCTTCATTCAGGCGCTCCGCCTCCGACGAGGCGCGGAAGGCGTTGATAGACACGTCCGTCCCCTTCTTCCAGCAAGCGTACCACACAGGGTCTCGGAACCAGCCCTTGATGATGTCCACCACGCTCAAGACGTACCAAACCCGTGCAGCCGCGAGCTTCAGGGACTGCGGCGTGCGGATAAACCTGTCGGCATTGCACTCCGGGCAGTGCTGGTCGGGGAGGTTCGCCCATTCGGCAGCCTTCCCGGGCGCCCCGCTGAACGCCACGCACCCCTTGGGGCACATGTGCCGGACATATCTGGATGTATCAGGCACGTGCATGCATCGGGAGGCGAGGAGCGTGAGGGGCCTGACACCCCAAGACGCGCCGCGTCAAGCACGCACCCAGGCACATTCCGGCCGTACCCGCAGGAACTTCCGCATCGCCTTGTGGCTGCGTGGCACGGCCATCCCACCCCAGGTGAAGCCGGCGGGCATGATGTCATGCAACAGCTACCACTCGCTGTCAGCGGAGTTGTTGGAATTCTTGCTCTTCACCTGGGCCGAGCACTTCATGACTGCAAACGTGAGGGCATTCGTCTCGGACCCCGGCACAACAGCAGACTCCCACGCCCGGAGATGCGCCTCCTCCTCCTCCTCCTCCTCATCGCTCGTCCACCCGGCGCCAGCCGCGTCCCCCCCCCCCCCTTCCCAACCCTCCTCTTTCGCATTCACTGGACTGGTCATCGCCTTCAGGGACGGTTACCAAGCGAGCCTCCCCGTCCGCATCCACAGGGGGGTGCTCCTGAGCAGCCGCCATAGATAGCCTTCACAACCTGCCACGCCGACCGGGCGGGTGCGTGTGATTCCATACAACCGCAGGTGAGTGGTGCCACCAGCACGCAGGCCGGGCCCACTCACCTCTGAACGTAGAAGGTCCACAGTGTCACCCTCCTCGAAAACAGCGCGCCACTGGGTCGCCCCGCCGTAGTCCTCCAACACCCAATCGGTAACAACGCCGGTTATCACGCCGTAGTGCCATACTCCCCGGAACTTCTTGGCGATGACCTTCATGTAGAAGTCACCGGGATCGCCTTCCCGTATCACACCCTCATCGGCGGCTTCCACGCCCGCCGGCGGCCACGCAGGCGCGTCGATATCCATACCGCCTTCGCCAACGGGGTCCTCCCCCACGCCCATCACATCGTCCACCTTCGAGCCGCCGTCGTCCGAGACCGGCGCCGGCGGGGCGTTTCCGACGGCTGCAGCTAATCCTGCTGCCGCCCATGCTGCTGCTGCTGCTGCTGCCGCTGCTGCCGCCCATGTTGCTGCTGCTTGTGATAAGGCGGCCTTGCGGCGCAACTTAGCCGCACGCTTCAACGAGTGGCTAAAGTTCGGGAATTTTAGGAAGTGCCGGTCTCGCGCCATCTTATCACATGTGCCCGCCATGGTGCCCCGGCAGTGCTTGCATGAGTACACGCCATCCGACACACTCGCTATCCATTCCTTTGCCGGCATGCCTGCTGCCGCGCGCGGGGGGGGGGGGGGGGGGGGGGGGGGGGGGAGGGGGGGGGGGGGGGGGTTGAGAGTTGGGGTGGATGTAACCCACCACCGGCAGGCAGCACAGATGCGAGTGCGCGGCTGTCCGCGCTTGATCACCGGCTGTCAGCGGTGAGCGGCGGTGACCGTGAGGCGACCCCGTACTTCATGCGCGTGCTGGGGCGTTACACAATCATCAGCAATTAGGGCGGCTGCATTAAAACGCGCACCTACGAACACCACCTACCGCCTAGCTACCACCTAAGCTACCGGACCACCTACATCCGCCCACACCTCCGCCCGTCGTGCCGCACATCGCCGCACACAACGTGCCGCACATCGCCGCACACAACGTGCCGCACATCGCGCGCATACACGTCGTGGGGGCGCGCGCGCGGGACTGCACCGATACATCGTACTACTACTCGCGCTGCGACTACGCAAATAAGCGTCAATACACCGGGCTAATATCGGGTGTATATCGCCGCTTATCTTTATGTTCACGCACACCTAGCGACGGCAGTAGTTGCCCACTCCGCGATCTGTATATCGCGCAGCAGCGTCGCGACGGTACGTACGCGCGACGCCGCCTGCTTCGCAAGGATATCAATCACAAGAGGCGACGAAGTGTCACCAGTTGCACCACCCACCATGGCACTATCGATGACACCCCAGAAAAGGGCCAGGATGGTGGAGCCATGTACACGCACCCAACTAGCATACGCGAGCGTGGAGGAGAACACGCTACAATATAGACTCACCGACGAGGACATAAGAGGGGAATACATCCATCTCCCCGGCGGCTGGACTCCCACCAAGTCCAGCAACCCGGCCCTTTACCGCTCCATGCGCCACGCTTGGCACTGGCACACTTTGCTGGATGTCGGCGCGGACGCGCTCGCCCAGTACAAGCTCTTCGTGCTTGACCAGCCCGATCTGGACGGGGACATCGTCGACGCTGATACGCGTCTCACATACCTCCGCGGTTCGGATTCGGCGTGGCTGCAAGGCGCCGAGGATATGAGATCGCTGCGAAGCAGGCCGTTGTACTCGTCGAGAACGATGACGACGGGGCTATGGAGCCTCTCCTCGCTAGGGCCCACGCGGAGCAGTTCCCGCTGTTCCAACTCATGCGGCTGACCGCACGCATGGTGCAAGAAGCCCTCACCCACACATGGATTCAGACGGACAGATTCAGCCGGTTCATGTCCGACATCACAAAGGAAGCCCACAAGTGGGAGACAGACAGAGCGGCAATCCCCGGGAGCACGCACCACGTCGGGTCTTTCCTCCCCTATGCCCCTTTGACATGGACTGCGACTTCCCCGCCGCGGCTTGCGCACATGGAACCCATTCATGAGTGGCGCGAGGGGTATTTCTCAACGGTAAGCCCAAGGAGGCACAGTATCCTCACAGCTTCCAGGGAACACTTGGCGCGGCTTCCAACTGTGGCAGACCTCACGAAGGTGCCCTAGCCGCCCACTAAAGTCTAAATTTCAAATGTATAGAAAGTTAGGCAGGAGCAGTTTTGTGGTGGGCACCGCCCACAACGGCGAAGTGATGCCCCGCCAGTGTAATAAAAGCATCCACTGGCCCAGCGCCTCTGCGACACCGGCCCACACCTCCGCCGTGACTGCCGCGCAAGCCATGATCGCATGCCGGCAGCCTGCGATCATGGTTTGCCAGGCACTCCCGGCACCGTGCCGGCACATGCATGCTGTGCCGCAACGCTACGCGCGAACTAAGCACCATTGATGTGCGGGCACGCACGGGCTTCGCGAGAGTCGGCCGCCGCACCGTGTCAGTACTTATCGTGATTACTCCTTGGCAGGGGCCGGGGGCGCGGCCCGCCAGCGTGGCGCACCGCGACGCCAGCGACCCCTCGTTGGCAGCGATGTGCGGCGATGTGCAGCGAGTACGTGCAGCCGCCTGTACTTAGCCCGGGTGCTCCGCGTCGGCGGGCGACACGCGAGCCCGCGTGCGCATATCAATTTGATGAAATTATGGAAACGAGAAAATCATATAGTACTTACAGGTCGCGCGCGATAGTCGTCGCTACTCGGTATGAAATCCACGTCCCTCGTCCGTCCCGTATCGTCCCCGTATGTCGTCGTTCGTCACCAGTAGGGCACACTTGCGTCACATCTGAATCTCACAGTGGCGGGCGGGCAGCGTAGCGCCGTGGCCCACGCGCAGTGCTGACGAAGCGCCCAGCGCGCGCCGCGTTCGAGGCCTCGTCCTTGCCTTGGCGGGTCGAGGCCGTCGACAACAATAGTTGGTGCCTTAGTTACTCGCGTTTTGCGGGCGACGGGCGAGCGGGCTGTTGCCTCATGCCGCGTCCGCGGGCGATTCGGTACCCGAGACCGCACCATCGCGGTCAAACCATGTAACTACGAGTGCTCCCCCCCCCCCCCCCCCCCCCCCCCCCCCCGTCCCATGGGCCTCTTGCCAGTCTCTTGGACTGACCGACGACTTACATGATGGCCGGCTCGTTGTGTAGGTCGGCCCTGTGGCAGGGATGGCATGGCACCACCGCCGGCGGCTGTGCCTGACGCCTTTGTATTGTCCGTGGTTTATTCGGAATCCGAACTACGGTACGGGTTACCGCGGGAAGCGGTGTTTTCACACCTCAGGCAGAGGAACTTCCGGTGATGCCCATGGGAGAAGAGGTCGACAAGGATGAGAAGGTCTGGTTGAACACGGAGCTTTGCAAAACTTGCATTGTGGAGGGGGACTTCAAGGCTCCCGCGACAAAACAAGCCGTCGCGGACGCCATGTCGGCAGTTTGTGCAAGAACGGCAACAGTCTTCATTGCCGACGCGCTTTTCGGAGCTGGTTCGCACACATGGGACTCGAAGAATGCTGCGTGGGGTACGGACGACTTCAACGACGTGTTTGCTTTCGCCAGGCAAGACACCCCCCACAACCCGGGTGCGTAGACGGCTGTGCTTTCATTTATCTCATTCCCGATTTTCCCCGCGCAGGCAGTTGAATATCCTGACTTGATCTTCTGACATCCACACTGCTCTCGATGGGTGCCATTTCTTCATTCACCTCTCGGACCAGCAACTTGGATCCGCAATCACAGCCGTGCAAAAACAAGGTGAGGACCTCATCTATCACGTCCTGACTTGGGCCAAGGATTGCGGGATGAAGATGCATGGGCAGTTCTCTGCGTCACGACTCTGAGTACTACCTCTACGTCAGGAAGCCCCCGCCAAGCATCATAGCTGATAACATCCGTTTCGATGATCCCCGAAGGTGAAATTTGATCCGTGGAAAATAGCTGGTTGGTATTTATTTACTCGCTAAGCCGGTTATGCCTTTCCAGGTTCTCTACATCCATCATGTTGGGTCACTTCAAAGACAGTTCGAAATTGAAGGACGAGAACAGACAGACGGTGAACAAGTACCAAAAGCCTATCGCTCTCTTCGCCAAGCACCTTAAGATGGCGGCAACAGACGGGACAACAATCGTCGACGTCACAGCCGGAACCGGGACATCCGCGGTGCGTGCGGGGCGCAACCTGGGTGAGTGACAATGGGATCAACATAAAAAAATTACGCCTTGTGCAGTTTGCCACGCCTTTTCCAGGTCGCTGCGGCCTTTTCCGTGTGGTGGGACCATATGCATCCGAGCTACTCGTTCACACACAGGAACTTGAAGACGATCCTCATTGACAACCGGAGGACGCAAATCGCTGGGATGAAGTCCAGGATGACCTCATGGTTCAAAGAGAAGCCATGGGACGAGACGCAAAGACTGCGTCCAGATGACTTCGAGAAGTGGCCGGGTCTACCACTTCCAATGACCGAGGGAGAGGAGCGGGCAGAGCGTGCAGCGGCTGAGAAGAGGAGGCAAGAGGCGGCAGAGCGTCGAGGGGATTATGTGCTCGATGATGATATGTCGTACAATTCCGCAAAATTAGCCGCTCATATGCTTTGTCCCGGCTTTGACGGAGTTTCAGCCCCCGACGGGACAAACTACTTGTAGCCGTCACGTCCCCCAGCCTTCTTATTTGTCCCTGTTTGGACAGTTTCATCCCCCGATGGCGCAAACTTCTTGTAACCATCCCGTTTCCTTCACTCTTCTGATTTGTCCCTGTTTGGACGGAATTGGTTTCCCAGACTTGGCACAAAATGAACCAACCGGCATTCATAATAGCTTTCAATCCCGCTGCTGCCCCCAAACCCTAATTTAGACCTAACCACAATGCACCGCGTGCCTCGGTGCAAAATAGGTTGCATTACTGTTTGCACGGAAGCCGGGGCAGGCCGCCACCGCAGAGAGCGGAGAACTGCCGCCAGCGCCGCGTCCCCAGTCGCTCACGCCCTGAGGCGCCAAAAAGGCGATGCGTTGCACAACTCGTAGGGATTGCGCACAGTCTTGACTGCCCTATGGGGCGGAGATCAGAAGGCGGCAATGACATTTAGTCAGCTTCGTTCGCCCCCGTGTTATATATTCCGGCAAGTCCAGCCACAAAGCAACTACGAATATAGGGAAGATTACCGCAAACAACATCAAGACCGAAATACACACCAAAAGGGCTAAGAAAACCACATTGGGGCATAAAGTGGGAAGATCAACGTGTATTTCAGCAAGATCACCAGCAGCCGCAAAGAGGCCAAATAACTGCATCATGCCCTAGGGGCTGTAGCTGTGGCCTAGGCGGACAAGAGGCAGAAGTTGAGGGCAGAGTATGATGACCCTAGGAAGGGTACCACACCACCCCAACTAAGTTGGGAGACAAAAACAGATCAAGTTCGGCATTTAAAAAGGATAAATAAATGCAGACGCCGCCGGATGTGATCGGGAACCCTGGGGGGGGATCGCTACCATATGCGGATGGGGAATGAAAAATCAGGACTTATCAGAACGCCCAAGGGCGCCGGAGAAAAGTATATCCAAAGTCGGGTGATGGGAATTCACATCGGTTAAATGAGGATAAATCATGGCAACCGAGGCACCTGCCATAATTATCAGAAAAATAGTTGTACTAATATTCGGAGTTGCGGAATTCTCCGGGTTCGGCAAAAAGGGATTGCACGGGGTCATTCAGACGTTGGCTCCATCATGAGAACATTGTCCGAAAAAATGCCTGCATATACCCTGTCACCGGACTACGGGGGGCACCCAATCTGCCCCCTCCAATCACCCCCCTTGTACAATTGTCACACGCATGTAGTAAAGATAGTACTGCATAGGCGCACGTAGGTAGTATTGATATTTTTTCTTTTGAAATGGGGCCATCATATGATGCGCAGTATGTATGATATATATACCACATATGAATAAACGAAGCATAGCATAGCATGAGTTTGCAGCACATTATAGTGCCAGGGCCATGCCCGGTGCACGTGCCCGCATGCTGTGTGATATGACAATTTCGGTACACAGTGATATCGTAGCCAAATCCGTTCATGGAATCAATAAATGTTAGAAAATAGCAAGTGATGTAACTTTGAGTTGTATTCTTGTTCGTCAATTGTACCTGCACAATGCTGCATCCTCATAGGTAGCTAGGGCAGTCCCGGTACGGCTGACTGGGGCTTGCAAAAAGTCATGGACCTGTTGTACGTGTCACGCTTCGCTGCACTACATGGCGTTACCTTCCTATTATTGCCAAGGATGGCAGGCAATGCTCAAGCAATATCATGCTTAATTAACGCTGTGCAAGCTGGACAACAAAGCTGAATCCATATGTGTTGTACACATTGCCTACCAAATGCTTTGAGTGAGGTAACGAACACAATGTGTGGCATGAACATCATGCATGGCATGCGGCCCCTCCCCCCCCCCCAAATACCTACTCCCCTGCGCCTCCACGCATGGGCAAATTGATGCATGCTTTACATGTCATGCTACAACATGTTACTGCAGGCGCTGTTTGCCTGCGATGTTCGAATCGCCACATGTGCCTGCCAGCTTGCCAGGGTGTGCTGCTCTAGTACATGTCCATACCACCCATGCCGCCCATGCCACCCGGAGCGGGGCCGGAAACATCATCCTTAGGTGCCTCAACAATGATGCATTCGGCGGTTGTCATGATGCTAGAAACGCTTGCCGCATCCACAAGAGCAGTGCGGACTACCTTCAGTGGGTCAATGATTCCAGCGCTAATCATGTTGCAGTACGTGTCATTGGATGCATCATAGCCGAAGGCGGGGTCGTCCTGTCCAAGCAGCTTCTCCACAACCACGGCACCTTCAACACCGGCATTCTTCGCGATTGTCTTCACAGGCATCTTGACAGCCTCTTGGATGATGCGAATGCCAACTTGCTGGTCAAAGTTAGCGGCCTCGTTTTTGAGGTCCTGCAACCCCCTGGCTGCATAAAGCAGGGCAGTGCCACCGCCTGGAACAATGCCTTCCTCTACAGCAGCTTTGGTTGCGTTGAGGGCGTCAACAACACGGTCCTTTTTCTCTCCAACCTCAACTTCAGAAGCACCACCGATTCTCAGAACAGCAACGCCGCCTGAGAGCTTGGCAAGGCGCTCGAGCAGCTTCTCCCTATCCAGGTTGGTACACAAGCTTCTCAGAAATCAGGCTGCAGATGCTACAGCACCTTGGATTGAGATATTGGGCTTGGTTCTGGATAAGCACAGCTACAGAGTGACCAAACAGGTTGCATACCGGTCATAGTCACTCTTTGTCAAGTCGGCTGCTTCACGGATCTGGTCACAGCGATCGCTAATGTCAGCCTTGTCACCGGCGCCATCAAGGATAATTGTGTCTTCCTTGGAGATGGTGACTTTCTTCGCCTGCCCAAGCATGGAGAGGTCCACGTTCTCTAGCTTGTGACCAAGATCCTCGCTGACAACCTAAGTAGAGCACAGAGCCTGCTGTTAACATGCCTGGCAGAAACGCGCTGCCATGGTGCATGTGATATGTGTCGTGATATGGGACGCATGCACATCTGCTGCGTCGGCGTACCTGGCCACCAGTCAAGACGGCAATATCTTGCAGGTTGGCTTTGCGATTGTCGCCAAAGCCAGGTGCCTTCACGGCACAGAGTTTCACCCCGCCGCGGAGCTTGTTGACAATCAAGGTGGCTAGTGCCTCGCTTTCTACATCCTCTGCAATGATGAGAAGTGGGCGCTGTGTCTTGATGGCAGCTTCCAGGACAGGAAGGAGGGACTGCAGGCTGTGCACGCATAGAGAAGTTTGCATCTTAATAGTAACGGGCACACTGTTAGTAAAACAGGAGGGATGAACTGTTTCAAAGTGCAGGACGTGGCCTACCCTGAAATCTTTTTCTCCACTATCAAAACGTATGGATTCTCCAGCTCGGCTTTCATGGTCTTGTTGTCAGTCATGAAGTATGGGGATATGTACCCGCGGTCGAACTTCATCCCCTCCACTACTTCCAGTTCATTTTCCAGGGTTTTGCCATCCTACAACCATTTCAATACATGCCAGTGCTTAGCTGTGGCCCATTTGTGGGTATATAGGCAGGTACTTAGGGAATGGATTGCAATGCTACATACCGCAACAGTGATCACACCCTCCTTGCCAACCTTCTCCATGGCCTTTGAAATCAGGTCACCAATTTCCTTCTCGCCGTTCGCCGAAATGGTCCCCACCTACGCACACAGCCCAAACACTGCTCACAAGGATCCGGCGTAATGCAGGCAGCTGCTGCCAGTGCGAGCGTGAATGCAGTAATTCACAATACCTGCGCTATCTCCTCGGCAGTGCTAATCATTTTCGCGTTTCTCTTCAGAGAGGCAACAACATGATCGACCGCAAGGTTGATGCCCCGCCGAAGGTCCATGGGGTTCATCCCGGCCGCAACAGACTTGCAGCCCTCCACAAGAATTGCTCTTGTCAGCACGGTAGCAGTTGTGGTACCTATTGCATGGGTAGGCAATCAGACAGCAATTATGTGTAACCGATGACGCAGCATCCTCCATCTGGTGATTCAGACTATCTGCAATCGGCCAAGAAAGGCGCATGTATCCTATGGCAGCATCGCGTACCATCGCCCGCCACATCATTTGTGGCTGAAGCCACCTGCTTCACGAGGTTTGCACCAACATTTTGAAACCTGTCCTTGAATTCGATGGCTTTTGCTACAGTCACACCATCCTTTGTGATCTTTGGTGAGCCAAATTGCTGCTCAATCACTACGTTCCGGCCCTGGCAGACGGAACGCACATCTAAATTAGCCGGCACCGCTAGGAATCACGCGAATCATTCATGCAGGCGGCCGTGGCGGCGCTGCAGTGTTTACCTTAGGACCCAAAGTAACCTGCACTGCGTCTGCGAGTTTTTCCACTCCAGAAAGAACAGCAGCTCGGCAGTCTACACCGAAGCGAACGTCCTTGGCCGCGCCTCTGAGCTGCTGCAGGGCGTGCGCCTGCACGAGGAGCGCCACGCAAGTGCCACCAAGCGCAACAGTAAGTCCATAACCTGGGCATTGATTGACTCGCGCCGAGCACGTCAGCATGCAAGGTCTCACGACAGGTACACCGGCCAACTCGTCGTCGCTGTTCGAAATCACAAGGCCATTGTGTAGCGGCATTGCGACAGGGAAAGTGTGTGTGGGGGTAAAGGGGGGGAGGGGGGGGGGGGGGGGGGGGGGGGGGGGGCGGGCGATAACGGCGCCGAGCTCTGCAGGGATTCCCCCCTGCCCCGTGTCCTCGCAGTTCCCCGGCAGCGACATAGGACTAGCCGCCGAGTCCGGACCCACCGCACGGCGCCCCCCAGTTGGAGTGACGAGACGAGATAGCGCTTGCATGTTGCCGAAGTTGTCACAAGCAGTCACAACCGAGCGTGTAGCTTGTCACGGAGTGTGATGTCCCAGGTGCTTCTTCACCCGACAGCCTCAGATCACATCCGGAGATCAGCTGGATCACGGACGGGTGACGAAGATTCCAGAGGCGCTCGGGCGCGATGCCACGCGCAGCGTGCGGCGGCGGCGGCGGCGGCGTAGTAATGAATGTAATGAATGTAGTATATGCAGGAGGTAATCCTTAGTGGTACATATATGTAATATGATCTAAAATTCTAAACTCAAGTTTATTTATGGCGGGGTTTTCTTCTTTCCTAACCGCTTTTATTCCGCCGCCGGCTATCGTTGCTGCTAAGTGGTACGGGTTACTAGTTATCCTGTCGCTGTGTGGCCCGTTAGGCCAGTAAGAATTGTTAGTGTGTTCGTCTGGGTGCCAATATCTTGCTCAAAACAGAAGGGGGGGGGGGGGGGGGGGGGGGGGGGGGGGGGGATTTGGTAGCTGGCCCTGTCTGGCCCAAAGTTTTGATGCTATTATATTACTTTCCGCTTTGCTTACCGGCTCCACCTATTAACCGCCATACCGTACGGGTACGCACCGTACAACCCTCACCAGCACTGCCACCGCCGGCGCCGCCTCCGGTGCGGCTAGGCCGGCATGCTCATGTCAGCCCGTGCGCAAATACCTACTAGTCTCTTACAACAACGTCTACCTCACGTCGCCGGCCTTTGGCTTGGATAGCTGATACCATGTCGGTATCCACCAGGCACACCGTGAAGGTGGAGGTGAAGTGGGACGGCAAGGCGCTTTCCGCTAGGCCCATGCTCTATCCCCTAGAGCAGGATTGGCTAGAGTATGCAGTGAACCGTACCGTGCGCGGCATCCTAGAGTATGCAGTGAACAGTGGACCCTAGCACGTCCGTTGAGCTCGATGAACGCATTGCAGTGGTCGTCGTGGAGCATGAATTGTCCAGCTCGCCATCCTCGGGCAAGAAGAGCCGGCGTGTGACTGGCTGGCGAGTCCGGTGGCAGCCGCATGCTCATAACAACCTGAGGGACGTGATGGACGAGGTGCCCGCTCGGCACTTCAATTTCGACATGACGCTACAGGAAGTTCGACGCGCCCGCACTCGGGTGGCAGGCGCCACTGCTTGGTTGGGCTGCTTGTTGCTGGCAGCCCAACCAAGCAGTACTACCTTGCTGCAAGATCCCCCATAGATGCGAAAGAGAGGCTTCACAACCTGATTTTGGACTGGCTAAAAGAGCGCAAGGCCGGATGGACAAAAGCGGAGGCTGCCGTTGAGGGGAAGACATTAATGCTGAATATAGCTGCGGCTTTGTTCCCTCTGACAACGGCAATGTTCGACGTGATGTCGGACCCCAAAAACTCAGGCACGTATCAACCTATATATGTAGTATGCTTTCCTTTGCACGAACTTGCTAGCCTGCCTGCCCTGCTACGTGCGCACTGCCTCCACGTAGTGAGCATCGTCCAGTCCCGTCCCCTCCGGCGAACAACCCTACACGGGCGCCCGCGCTGTCCTACTCTCGGCACTCACTGTATGTGTCTTCTCCTTCGTACCGCAGCTAAACCCTTTCCTATAAAGGGTTTAGCGGAGGCAAAAACCCGATCCACCAAAAACCCTAAAACCTGAAGAAATTCTTCGGCCACAAACAAGAAGACAGGCACGGCAAAGCAGTCATGGAACGACTCGACCTGAGCTCAAGGGATTTCGGATCGGTTTTCAACAACATCGAAAACGTGCCATGGATGGAGCGGCGCAAGATGTCCGAAGTGTGCGTCATGTTGCAAGATCTCCAGAGGTATGTCGACCGCTATCGATGGCGCATGGGCGGCTGCGAGAACCACAGACACGCTAAGGTGCACACCGCATCGGCGCCACTGCGGGGGGGTAACAACCGCCGCAAAGTACTCCACTGTGGAGGCTCTACGCCTCGGCGAACTTCCACACTCGACGATGGCGTAGCTGGACCGCAAGCTGGAAGCCCTCAGCACCGTCGCGTACGAGATCATCAACGTCAACAATTACATTATTGGCATGAATGCCAAACAACGTCACAACTTCATTCTTCGTCTCAAGGACGACATGTCCTACCCTTTCCAACTCTGGAGCTGGATGAAGGGCGGTAGTGCAGCACGCGTATCATCGCATTTCTTGTGGCGCATCCCGCACAAAAAAGAGAGGCAACGTATCGAGGGTGACCCTGCCGCATTCGCCGAGAGAGACGCTCAGATACATGCAGGGGAGGCTAAGGCAGCTGCCAACGTCGCCGTGCTGAGCATGCAGCAGACGAAGCACTACTCAAGAGCGGTTCGCACCGCCTATGTGGCATCTGTGGTCCATCCAAACTTTGTGCACAGCAAGACCGCCGACAGAGCAGTTTGGCGCTTCATCACTTGCCACTCACTCCCGGAGACTACTGCCGATGGCGATGAAGCTTGCTCGGTTGCGCATATTGCTCTGAGCTCTGGGATGCAAGATTTGGTGTATGATCTGCGGCTGTTGAATGGGAAGACAAAAAACAAAGCTTTTGATCCCTTTTGGGCTGAGCTAAAGGCTCAGCCCATTCTTACATCGCGGTTCATAGCAGGAGGCATGGTGTTAACCCCCCCCCCCCCCCCCCCCCCCCCCCCCCCCGCCCCCCACCCCCAACGCCCCCGCCCCTTCGCTCTATTATGACAGTATTTGTTGCATACATACACTAGCACACATGTATGAGTTGTTTCATGTAATGCATTCAGCAGGAACTTCATGCCTTTCGCAATATCTGCGGAGAAGCTTATTGCAAAGGTGAAGCTTTCACTAATGCAAAACCACAAACATAATGGCAAGTCACTAGCGCAGCTGGGAATCGTAATTCTATCTATCAACACCGAGGCATTGCAGTTTGCACCCCCATCTCCGAACGTGGCGCCAGCTGCGCGGTATACATGTGAGTTTTTCTTTTGTCGGTGGTCACCTTCTATTTATATTTATGTACGTGTGAGGTACAGTAATGCCCTAATGCAATTAGAGGCAAGAAGGCAAAGGTTGTAAGGAAACAATATCGAATGTTACAGGATCATCAGCTGGTTCAGCTATTTATCGGCAGTCAGCAGCACATAGGCAGAGCAGCGGCAGAGCAGTTCAGCGGTCCGTCTTGGGCATATCGGAAATATAGCATCGGGGAATGTCAGAAGCAGCATCGGGGAATGTCAATAGCATTATCGGGGAATGTCAGTACCAGCATTGGGTACGGTTAGTAGTAGCATCGGTGATTGGGATTGATAATGATAAATGGTATGCGTACATGTTACAGTACAAGTTACAGAAGTACGGCAGGTAGCGATATGATATAGGAAATGATACTAATATGAGATAAGTGGTTATGTGGGTATAGTGCAGGGTTAAGTGTAGTCCTAACATTCCTTCCCCTCACGGAAAAAAATGTTACGGTATTTTCAAGGGAAAGCGGGTCGGATATTTGGAATGCAAGTTGCGGTAGTGTTGTGTGTGGAATAAGTCGCGCAGGGGCTGAGATTTGTCTGCATATAGGTGTAGCGTATCAACACGACGAAGATTTTAATATGGTTCCCATGAGTCATGGGATCCGTCATAGCCTTGCCCACGGACTAGGAACAGAAGCGCATCCCGTGGGAGTAGTGAGTCAAGGTTATCGTTGTTATATTCGATACGGTGGTCGAGGATTCGATCTATGATAAATTCATCTGCTGGCAGAGCAGTTCGACCACACACTGTCGGGTGGAACACCAGGGGAGTGACAGCGACGAAGGCGGGAAATGTGAAACACATGGTGGCATTCCATTGTGGGGGGTAAACGTATGTGGTAAGCTTGAGGTGAAATTTTACGAACAATGGGATAAGGGCCAATAAAACGTTGCCGGAATTTTTCAGTTGGTTGATTTCGTAATAGGAGGTGTTCAGTGGACAACCATACCTTATCACCCTCAAAAACATTCTTCTGGTCGGGTACGGTTGTTTGCATAAGCTTTTTGGTATTCGTCGGCTAATTTCAGCTGTTTGGTCATAAGGGCATGAGTATCATGTATAGTATGTAAGAGGTCAAGGTGTGGGTGGTTAGTATTCGGGGTTTGGTGCAAGGGACTGGCAGAGGTTAACGGATTTAGGTTATACACGGCTTCAAAGGGAGTGTAATTTGTGGTGGAGTGGGTGGAGTTATTATATGAGAATTCAGCAAGAGATAGGGCATTCAACCAGTCGTCATGATTTTTATGCACAAAAGCGCGAAATATTTGTTCAACAGTGCGGTGGGTACGTTCAGTTTGGCCGTCAGTTTCAGGGTTATATGAAGATGATATGTTTTAACTTTGTTTTGAGAGAGCGAAATAAGGATTGCCAAAATGCGGAGGTAAAACGAGGATCACGGTCGGAAATGATAGTGCGGCACAGGCCGTGATGACGGTAGATGTTATTTAGAAACAGTTTGGCCAATTGGGGAGCGTCAATAGACATGTCGCAGGGAATAAAGTGGGCTTGTGTCGAAAAGGTGCAGACAAAGGTCGCAATAGCATCATAGCCGTCTTGTAAAGGGAGGCTTGTAATAAAATCCATTGAAATAATCTCCCAAGGTCGAGAGGCTTTTGGTAACGGAAATAATATACCGGGTGGTTTTTGGGTATGTAGAAGCCTTAATGCGTTGACAGGTGGGGCAATGTTTGCAGTATTTGTTTTTATATATCTTCGCTCATGCGTGGCCATCAGAACGTTTTTGAAATATTTGAGTAAAGTGCGTCGGGCGTCCGGGTATCCAGCAGTATCATGATATTCGTGTATTATAGAGTGCATGATTTGTTTATCGGCAGCATGTATGCATATATTTTATCAGCCATCCAATAAAGGTTATCGGTAGAGTCAAAGTTGACATCGACATGAATACGGGGCCTGAATAATTTGCATCAATGCTATAGCCGTGGCGAATACGGTTAAGCAGTGAGGAGTCAACTTGCAGGTGACACATAAACGAGAGAAAATCATGCATATCCTCTAGTTCGGAGTTAAAGTAATTTTCCTCTGCGGCGAGGACATCATGTTTAAGATTAGGTCGGCGGGATAGGGCGTAAGCTTCATTTTGACTACCTTTGCGGTAAAGTATTGACAGAATAGGTTTTTGAGTGCGGGTTGAGATGGCAAGATAAGGTGAAATGTCAGAGAGCCAGAGGGCGTGGTGGCGGCCGAGGGCATCTTGAGTTGGTAAATGACGTTAGGTGGCATGATAAGTGATTATTGTAATGTTAGCAGCACCTTCGACATAACATCGCCATTCTTTAAGCGTGCAGACAACACCCAATAGATAATTTGTGTGAGCAGGTGTAGTATTTTGGCAAAGTTAGCGCACGGGCGTAATCTGTTGGAATTGTCTTTATGCAAAAGAACGGCGCCTAAAGTGTATTTACTGGCATCCGTGGATATGACGAATTCCGCGTCAGGACCGGTCTTAGGACTCATTCATTAGTACAGGGGCAGAGCAGAGCGCGTGTTTCAGTGCATTAAACGCAGTGTGTTGACGTACGCCCTACTCGAAATTTGTCTTTTTGCGAGTAATGTCGTAAAGGGGTGTAGCTAAGTGAGCGTATTTGTGTATGTACCGGTGGTACAAATTGCAAGAGCCAAGGAACTGCTGGACCTGCTGAACAGATCGTGGCGGGGACCAGTTTTTAACGGCGGAGACTTTATCTGCAGAGGGACGTAGGCCAACTTTGCTGACCATGTGCCCTAAGTATTCGAGCTCGTGTTTTACCGAAAAAGCATTTTTGGTAACCGTAGTCGTATATCATTCTGCGCCAGTAAGCCGAGTGTGATGTGAAGATGGTTTATATGAGGTGTTCGTCGAGGGAGTTGCTGAAAATCAAAACGTTGTCAAGGTAAACGAGGATCAAGGTGTTTTTGTGAGGCTGTAGAACATGGTTCATCCAGCGTTGGAAGGCAGAGGGGCGTTTGTGAGGCCAAAGGGCATTACTAGTAGCGTCATATTCTTTTATAATTGCGCAGAAAAAATACAGTATTCGGATCTCTCCGTTTTATCTCACGAGCCATAGCATTAGCGTGAACGATATCGACGTTAGATTCGCGCGGGACTGAGTAGGGCAGATTATTTCACTGCCATCGGGAAAAGTTAATTTACCGGTCGGCCGATCAATATCGGGGTTGTGCGTTTTTAGGAAGGACATGCCCAGAACACAGTTGAACGAGTTATGTAATGTAGTAATGATGAATTCAATTGTAACCGTATAACCGTTTATATTCAACTTGAGGGTGCATGATTTAGCCGTGAGAGACAGGCGGTCATCAGTCATGACGACCCGTATTTTATTATTTAGAGGTTGAGAGGGTAATTTGTTTAGGCGGACATACCTATCAATATTAATAAAGCTAAGGGTAGCGCCGCTTATCGAGTATCATAGTAGCGGGCGGTAAAGCAGGATGTTCAGTTAGGGTCGGTTGCGTAACAACAGATTGGTGTCGTTCATAGACGTTATATAAAGGACTTTTCTGTTTTAAAGCGGGGTTGGTGCGACTTGACCCGGGCACGCGGGATGTATGTCTTACCTTGAGATTCGTAGCTGGGGGCTTTGTAGTCCTCAGTGGCCATGACATAATTTATGGCAGCAGCCTCACGTTCTTCGATGGTGCTATCTGCGAGGTATACGTCAACTATCCACTGTGTGGGTGGCATTGGCAAGTCCTCAGTGGCAGATGTGGCAGTGTAGAACAGGTACTCGCGGGGTAGGGATGGAGTCGTTTGTACTTTTCAGTATAGGGGTACAAGATTTCCCTAAGTCAGAAGACCAGCGGGGCAAAATGATTATAGCACGGGTGTTATAAGGTGATTCCTGAGTCTCAAAATGTTCGAGAATTGGTAATACCGATTCGTCGTACGGTGGAGTTATTCGTACAGTATGACAATTGCTGAAGTGGAGGTAAAGGGTTTATCCTTAGAGCAGTACTGAGGGCAAACAGCGTCAAACGCAGAGGCACAAGCGTCCATAGTTTATGGGACCATATGTTTAGAGTTAAGTAGAGACATTTCAGTTGTATCAAAACGAGTAGAGTCAGGTGGGCAGGCAGTTGGTCGTTTTATAATCTTTTTAGCCCGCCGTTGTTTAGCGTACTGGCGTTGGCGGAATTGTCGAATAGCAGAACGTTTCTCAGTACGAGACAGGCCCTCGGTTGGATTATCCGCAGGGATGGCAAAGTCAGCGGCAGACAGGGACCTACGAACCTGCTCGCTGGTGAGCGACTCTGGTTCGTACGACTCGGTGGGCAATACCGAGGAGGCCTCAGCTTGTGCATCAGCCACTAGGGCGGCGGTAGCCGGGCTATTCTCGTCCGGATTCAGTGCCATTGGAGATCGGGCCTCAGAGGTCGGGGGATAACACGGCGGAGCTGGGACAAATTCGATTGAATTATAATTCGAATGCTGACAGCATACTCCGCCCCAACCCGTCATTGGTCATTCAGGTTCATGGCCTCAAGACCCTTAGAGGTTTCGGTGGCAGCCACTTTAGCTTGCTAAGCTTTTGTCAGCGAGGTTAGTCTCAGGGCAGACTATAACAGAATGGCCTACTTTACTATAGCCAGAGCAGGTTTCAGTATAACGGCAATATCCGGCCAAGCCATAGCGGCGAATTCAGCGTCGACAGTTTCAAGGTGGCAACGAAGGGTGTCCAGGGTAGCAGCTGGAAGGCTCGGACGGCGTCGATCGGTAGGGATGTCGTTGGCAGGGGAAGCGTGCGGGCGCGGCGGTGGGGGGGGGGGGGGGGGGGGCGAAGTTACGTCCATTGGCGATGCGTGGATGATGTCCGTGGCTAGGGCTCGGGTTGTTGGTTTGGCCAGCTAGGCCCGGATCACACGGGCCACCGGGCGGTGTCAATCTGTACTTCGATGGTTAGCGGCAGCGGCGGCGGCAGTGACAGGCTGGTCGTTCACGATGGCGGGGGGGGGGGGGGGGGGGGATCATACGCGGTGGAAGCGCGGCGGGGATCTTTAACCAGAGCTCGAACGAAACCAATGTGAGGTACAGTAATGCCCTAATGCAATTAGAGGCAAGAAGGCAAAGGTTGTAAGGAAACAGTATCGAATGTTACAGGATCATCAGCTGGTTCAGCTATTTATCGGCAGTCAGCAGCACATAGGCAGAGCAGCGGCAGAGCAGTTCAGCGGTCAGTCTTGGGCATATCGGAAATATAGCATCGGGGAATGTCAGTAGCAGCATCGGGGAATGTCAGTAGCAGTATCGGGGAATGTCAGTAGCAGCATTGGGTACTGTTAGTAGTAGCATCGGTGATTGGGATTGATAATGATAAATGGTATGCGTACATGTTACAGTACAAGTTACAGAAGTACGGCAGGTAGCGATATGATATAGGAAATGGTAATAATATGAGATAAGTGGTTATGTGGGTATAGTGCAGGGTTAGGTGTAGTCCTATCAGTACGGCAGTATGTGCACATGCCATGTGCCGACGTTTGGAGTTTCTCAACAAGCATGCTGAAGTTGGTGCACATGGTGTTGTGCCGTACGTTGCGGCAGTGCCACATTGACTCCTACTACAGCGCAAAGAACCAGAAGAAAATCCGACAATACTCTGTGCTGGTGAAGAACATGCTAGATGATGCCGGTTATCCATACGTGGTGGTAGCATACGTGTCGTCAGATGATAACGCGAAGATTGCCATCGGCGAGCCGAAGCTGCCCATTGCCTTGTCTGACAGGGGAAAGGCTAGCTGTGTGCCAATCAGCGATGACGGCCAACCCTTTAACGATGCAGGCGATCATGAGTACTCCGGCCAGTCTCTTGTCCCTTATGTGAACCTGATATCTGAGATGTATGTGCCCGAGGATCGCAATGTGGACAAAGCGAAGCCCGCCGTATACAAAGGTGACCACTGCATGGAGGGATGTTTTTATACTAATGTGTGTGCTCAATGAATGCATGATGCATGTTAATATTGAAATACTTTTGTCGATATCTGCAAGTGTTCATATGATGTATCATGTTTTGCGTTGCTCAGGTACATCTCACGTATGTGACGCTGAAGGACGCCGTCTTCCTGGCATCAACTCATGTGCGGCATATGACAGAGTTGTGGGAGGATCTGATGGTCCAACTGTGAGGACTGCCACACCCTGAAGGTGTTTGTGGAAGTGTTCACCGATGCACTCGTCGAAACGTGGTCCGCTTAACCGCGCTTACCAAATAGTAAGCTCGAGTAAGCGCATGTATTTAGCTTAACCTCCGCTTAACGTTGAGCGCCACAGTACTTTATTTCAGGCTGGAGGCATGTGTACGGCAGAGATGTATTGCACCGAGTACTAGAGAATAGCGTGACGAGTAGCGCCACGACTACAGGTAGTCGCGAGTCATCACTATAGGGCATCGGCAGTACCAGTAGTCGCACCAGTAATTCACACCAGTAGTCGCGAGTCATCCGTATAAGGTACGGCGGGAGTGGCACAGGTACCGTACTTTGCGATACTATAGAAATTACAAAAGCGCGGCAGTAAGCGCGACTACTCGCGAGTAGTCGCGGGGGTTCAAACATAACAGGCGGGGCCTGCATTACTGTTCGCTACATACCGACAACGTTATAGAGACATCGGGAATGAATTTCATGCGGGCGGCGGATGGTTCGAGGTTTTATCAGAACAGAAGTGCCAGGCTGGATGTTACCAACCCAACAGCCAATGAAAGTGGAGCTTCTAACTGTAGTTAAGCGCGTTTAAGCACGCTTAATCCTATCTGGCAAATTTAACAGGCGATTATCGGTCACTTTCAGTTTTATGCAGGTGGGGTCGGACACTGTGCGAAAGTACTGTGACACAAACCAGAAAATGTAATTACATGGGACCTCTAGCTAGTGCCCGCGGCCGCCGCCGCGGCGCGGCGGCCTGCTACTGCTGCCCGGGGGCTGCGCTACGGTGGGCCTCTTCTGCTCGGTCTGCCTCGCCCCTGTAGCTGCGGCTTGTGGGGTGGTGTTGTCTATTACCATGCATGCCATCCGCTGCCCTCGGCTAAGGTGTTGGCTGCTCGTGGGCTGCTTACCTGTTGCTGCCGCTCGCAGATGCGCTTGCTTGTGTTGACGCCGAGCTTGCATCCTCGCCGTATCAACGAAGTTGGAGGTCACACGCACACGCCCAGCTGAAGCTGTTTGCATGTTGGTCATATCATGCAGCGGGGGGGGGGGGGGGGGCTCGAGCAGCACGGGGGACGGGAGCAGGACGACTGAACTGGGGAGGGGGGCTGGAGCCGGTAGATTGCTTGTGCAGTGGGTTGCCGTTCATGTCGATGCCGGACCTAAGTTAAAATAACAAAAAACAAATAATTTAGTCGTTGTGACGTCGTCACCACATGCATAAGGCAGCGTGCGTGCAAGCGGCTAGCACCAACTGCACAGACATCTCGGACTCACCTTTCCGCGGCGGGGGTTCTGGTAGGGTTGGCATCGCCTTTATCCGCCGAGGAGAGAGCACTGCTGATCAAAGCGGCAGCCTCCTCGACCTCGGTCAAGTAGGGGGGTAGGGTGCTGGAACCTATTGCCGGCAGCGTAGCGATATTCAGCTGCCACCAACTGCTCCTTACCCCAGTGGCACATGAAACGTGCTTCGTAGCTCCTGTCCGTCGAGTCTTCAGCGTCCTCCAGGCACGTGTACACGTTCATGCCTTGCACTGCCTCGCGTGAGGTGTTGTTGAAAGCGCAGAGGCGTGCAAGAGTCAACGGCCCGCCTACCTTAACCTCGGCATCCTCGGCTGACAACAACCTGGCGCACGTCACATGGTGGAGGAGGGGCAGCCCCTGCGGTAGGGGAATGTCCTGAGGCGGCCCATACTCCGCCGGCGGGGGCTATCTTCGCCGGCGGAGAGAAACGCTGCGCCTCCAGAGTCGTCATGGTGGCTGGAAAGGGGGGGGGGGGGGCGATGGTGTTGATTGAAGTGCTGGCGGACTCCTGCGGGTCGTGCGACGACTACAAGTACGGGCGGTATACTAGTCAATACTACTGTTGCTGTCATCATTATCACTTGGTGACTAAGTGATATATGTAGAACCCGGTAAGAAGTGATGCGGTGTAGTATTAATGTACTGTATATCAATACCTTATTGTGATTACGGTACCTGGTACCTGGGTACCCGGGCCGACACAAATCAGCATGCCGACGCACAATACCACAACCCATAAATAATGCTGTGAACTACCAGCAACATGGAGATGCATCAGCACACGATCAAAATATGCATGGCATAACATGAAATGCTCAAAACTGCATAGTACATGCACATATAATCTTGTTTGGTTACAACGCTCGATGAGGTATGATATTACGCTCTATCGCGGCGCCCAGAATGTCAACGCACATTGCGCGGCATGATGTCTCATGTATGACATGCCTGAAAAATCATTAATGATGCAGATTTAAATGAATGTAATTGACAGACAAGGTTTGGGAAAGAAATATGTTTTTCCAGTACGGGTTGGAAACCGCAGACCCACCCGGCGCCTATATTCATTTTTCCTGCGCCAGCCATATTATTCTACGTGAAAATACTGCGCAGCAACTTGATGTACTAACACTCAGGACAGTAGCCTACCCTGCGCTGCCATGCCCCCAGAGACATTTGAAGCGCTAATCATGCATGCTTATGAGCCGCAATGCATGCTGAATAAACACGTGATGTTGTTACGGCAGCTCTGCAGCGCCGCCATCGCCATCGTCCAGATCATTGTGGGAAACGGCGGTGTCCTTGGCATGAGAGTGCTTCACATAGGAAGCCCACCTGGTGAAAGCTAAATCAACAGTATCATGCCAGTGTCCAAACAAAACATGAGATAAGTGAAAGCCGGGCAGTTGGAGGGCGTTGCTGACATACCTCAATATCTGCATGGGCGCAGCATCAGCAACGGCCATCTCGCGCCGCCGACCCCTGCCAGCAGTGTTGGCGGAAATCGCCTCTGTCCAGGTGTATGTGACCAGCCTGCCTTGCGCGATGATGAGTGGGAAGACGAAATCCGGCCGGAAGACTGCATTCACTGCGCCGTCCCAGATCCTGGTGCTGATTGGTCTTGATAGAAGCCAACGCCAACGGTAAGCGTCTCCAACTGCGAAGACAATTGGAGGCGAAGCCAGGAGGTTGTCTAGGGCGTAGCACTTTGCCGCAACGAAATAGCTTACTTCAATCTGAAGATCTCCTGGAACCTATAATGGTTCTCTCCCTCTGCAGCCCCAGTTGGCCCAAAGTCCACACTGGCTCTCGGTTGAGTAGTCTGCGGTATGTAATGGTCCAGGGGCCGAAGGACTGCACCCCAGTTCTCCCACAGCCGGGCTGTGTACACCCATGCATTGCCCTTCGACCAGCGGCTTACAAGCAGTATACATTGTAGGATTCCTGGTCCGGCTTCATCGCCATCATGCGGCCATAGTACGTTAGCCTGTAGTAGTCCGGCGGATGATAGATGTAAGTGTGCTTTGAATGCTGCTAGACTATCACACAAGGCATACATGCATGTGGGCAGAAATATAAAGCACTTACTTGATATTCGCCGTATCATCCCTCAGGGGGAAAAAGGGCGATTATTGAGTCAAAATGGGCACATTTCTGGACTCAAAATTGCACCCCCCTTAACTCAATATTGTACCCCTTCTGGGGGGTGCAAATTTGAGTTACGCCTAACAATGTACGAATGTACTGTGAAACTGGCTTTTGACACATTCCTTTTCTTGCCAACACTGTACGAGGTACTATTCAGTGAAATGAACATGCACTATGTACTACACGCCTGTCCACCGCCCTTTGACGAGATGCGTCGCTACCCTTCCATGCTAACCGTTTTTTTGGCCTCGAATGCTACGCCGCCACTATGCTTCCCACTCATCTACCCCTCGCAAAGATCCCTCGCGCTTGTATATTCTTTGAGGCATCTTAACGCTTCTCGGTGCACAAAAGCATGGCAAACCGTCTTGTGCGTGGCGGGACATCTGCGGCTGCACTTGGCTTTGACCCAACGAGCAGGGCTCTCGACACACTGCTAGTGACCCCCATGGCGCAAGATTCTCCGCAGATGCACTTGCGTTCCGGCAGGAGGGCGTCTCATGCGCCAATACCCACGACTCAGCCCATGAGGCCCCTGCAGCCGGGCGGTGGGCAACATGGAAGCGGACCGCTATGGCCCCGGGCCGGAAATTCGCAGCCTTCGCCTCACGGCGAGCCTCAGCCTGACCCCCCCAAGCCTCAAGGTGTGCCACCTTTGGACCCTTTCCCAGGAGCGACTCCAACGGTACGCGGACTCGCATCTTCGCTCGCATCTCTCATCAGGGCGCCGTGGGCTGCATTAAGCGCACCTCGCCGTCGCGCATCTCGACATGAGTGGTGACACCCGCCCCGTTTCCCACCCGTTTCGTGTTTTCGTCCTTGTCTGCCAACGACCTCTAACACCTCATGCACGATCCGCAGTACCCGATGACCTCAGACTGCAAGGGAGGGGCAGAGACGAGAGCACGGTGAACATGCGGGCCTTCTTGGCCTATGAAGACCACCGGCTTGTGTACAACGAGCTGCGGGGGATTTGCAACGAGTATGTCCAAGAAGCTGACCGGCAGATGCGAATATCGTCATGGTAAAATGGCCCGGCAAAAGCCCTCGTCATGGCAGACCCGGACTGCGGCTCGGGTCCTCCCAATGTCGACGGCGTGGCGGGGAGGGGGGGAAGGGAGAGGAGGGGGGGGGGGTTGGGGGCTTCTCCTCATCATCTTTCTCAATTGCTGCGCGCCACTCACTGCCGTGAGGAGGGGGCGAGATGTGACAATTGTCGACGCCTTGAAGTTGGTCGTCGGACGAGATTCGGCGACTTTAAGGGCGCATCTCTCGGAGCGCCTCGGCAAGCAACGTGGGTTCATGGCGGCGGCGAGAGATGCGGCACTGGAACCCGGAGGCCCACATTGGGGACGACGGGTACGTCCTCCCGGACGTCAAAGCAGCGGTGGCTGAGGCCACCGCTGAACCGACGGACGAGCAAGAGATGCGGAGGGTGGAGAGAATTTAAAGGCGGTAGAGGGTGGGATTACCCGCATCTCCGCGGTAGGGGCATATGAGCGCTCGCATCTCTCGCGTACAAACCCGTGTACTGTCGCTCCTAGCTCTTGTAACGCTGCCCAGTGCAAGGATCCCTTTGTCGTTGTCACGTCGCCTTGGTTCACTCACCTGAATTTGCTCCTACCGCTGCTGGCGGCCTACAAGGCGGAAATCTTTTGCGTGCAGTTTCCGAGCACCTACTTGACGCAAGGGCCCCGCCCGCAAATGAACTACCTCCACAGCCCGTTGACAGCGGGTCGTGTACTTCTCATCTCGTCAAAGCACCCATGAAACCCCGACACCAACGGACGCGCCTTGTGGTTGGGCGTCGGAAGAGATTCGGCGACTTTATAAGGGCGCTTCTCTCGGAGCGCCTCGGCAAGCAACGTGGGTTCGTGTATGCGAGACAGCGAGAACCATGGCGGCGGCGAGAGATGCGGCACTGGAACCCGGAGGCCCACATTGGGGACGACGGGTACGTCCTCCCGGACGTCAAAGCAGCGGTGGCTGAGGCCACCGCTGGCACGACTGGCGAGCAAGAGATGCGGAGGGTGGAGAGAATTTAAAGGTAGAGGGTGGGATTACCCGCATCTCCGCGATGGGGGAATATGAGCGCTCGCATCTCTCGCGTACAAACCCGTGTACTGTCGCTCCTAGCTCTTGTAACGCTGCCATGTGCAAGGATCCCTTTGTCTTTGTCACGTCGCCTTGGTTCACTCACCTGAATTTGCTCCTACCGCTGCTGGCGGCCTACAAGGCGGAAATCTTTTGCGTGCAGATTCCGAGCACCTACTTGACGCAAGGGCCCCGCCCGCAAATGAACTACCTCCACAGCCCGTTGACAGCGGGTGGTGATCTTCTCATCGCGTCAAAGCACCCATGAAACCCCGACACCGACGGACGCGCCTTGTGGTTGGTCGTCGGAAAAGATTCGGCGACTTTATAAGGGCGCATCTCTCGGAGCACCCCGGCAAGCAACGTGGGTTCGTGTATGCGAGACAGCGAGAACCATGGCGGCGGCGAGAGATGCGGCATTGGAACCCGGAGGCCCACATTGGGGACGACGGGTACGTCCTCCCGGACGTCAAAGCAGCGGTGGCTGAGGCCACCGCTGGCACGACTGGCGAGCAAGAGATGCGGAGGGTGGAGAGAATTTAAAGGTAGAGGGTGGGATTACCCGCATCTCCGCGGTGGGGGAATATGAGCGCTCGCATCTCTCGCGTACAAACCCGTGTACTGTCGCTCCTAGCTCTTGTAACGCTGCCATGTGCAAGGATCCCTTTGTCTTTGTCACGTCGCCTTGGTTCACTCACCTGAATTTGCTCCTACCGCTGCTGGCGGCCTACAAGGCGGAAATCTTTTGCGTGCAGATTCCGAGCACCTACTTGACGCAAGGGCCCCGCCCGCAAATGAACTACCTCCACAGCCCGTTGACAGCGGGTGGTGTTCTTCTCATCGCGTCAAAGCACCCATGAAACCCCGACACCGACGGACGCGCCTTGTGGATGGGCGTCGGAAGAGATTCGGCGACTTTATAAGGGCGCATCTCTCGGAGCACCCCGGCAAGCAACGTGGGTTCGTGTATGCGAGACAGCGAGAACCATGGCGGCGGCGAGAGATGCGGCACTGGAACCCGGAGGCCCACATTGGGGACGACGGGTACGTCCTCCCGGACGTCAAAGCAGCGGTGGCTGAGGCCACCGCTAAACCGACGGACGAGCAAGAGATGCGGAGGGTGGAGAGAATTTAAAGGCGGTAGAGGGTGGGATTACCCGCATCTCCGCGGTAGGGGCATATGAGCGCTCGCATCTCTCGCGTACAAACCCGTGTACTGTCGCTCCTAGCTCTTGTAACGCTGCCATGTGCAAGGATCCCTTTGTCGTTGTCACGTCGCCTTGGTTCACTCACCTGAATTTGCTCCTACCGCTGCTGGCGGCCTACAAGGCGGAAATCTTTTGCGTGCAGATTCCGAGCACCTACTTGACGCAAGGGGCCCGCCCGGAAATGAACTACCTCCACAGCCCGTTGACAGCGGGTCGTGTACTTCTCATCTCGTCAAAGCACCCATGAAACCCCGACACCAACGGACGCGCCTTGTGGTTGGGCGTCGGAAGAGATTCGGCGACTTTATAAGGGCGCTTCTCTCGGAGCGCCTCGGCAAGCAACGTGGGTTCGTGTATGCGAGACAGCGAGAACCATGGCGGCGGCGAGAGATGCGGCACTGGAACCCGGAGGCCCACATTGGGGACGACGGGTACGTCCTCCCGGACGTCAAAGCAGCGGTGGCTGAGGCCACCGCTGGCACGACTGGCGAGCAAGAGATGCGGAGGGTGGAGAGAATTTAAAGGTAGAGGGTGGGATTACCCGCATCTCCGCGATGGGGGAATATGAGCGCTCGCATCTCTCGCGTACAAACCCGTGTACTGTCGCTCCTAGCTCTTGTAACGCTGCCATGTGCAAGGATCCCTTTGTCTTTGTCACGTCGCCTTGGTTCACTCACCTGAATTTGCTCCTACCGCTGCTGGCGGCCTACAAGGCGGAAATCTTTTGCGTGCAGATTCCGAGCACCTACTTGACGCAAGGGCCCCGCCCGCAAATGAACTACCTCCACAGCCCGTTGACAGCGGGTGATGATCTTCTCATCGCGTCAAAGCACCCATGAAACCCCGACACCGACGGACGCGCCTTGTGGTTTGTCGTCGGAAAAGATTCGGCGACTTTATAAGGGCGCATCTCTCGGAGCACCCCGGCAAGCAACGTGGGTTCGTGTATGCGAGACAGCGAGAACCATGGCGGCGGCGAGAGATGCGGCACTGGAACCCGGAGGCCCACATTGGGGACGACGGGTACGTCCTCCCGGACGTCAAAGCAGCGGTGGCTGAGGCCACCGCTGGCACGACTGGCGAGCAAGAGATGCGGAGGGTGGAGAGAATTTAAAGGTAGAGGGTGGGATTACCCGCATCTCCGCGGTGGGGGAATATGAGCGCTCGCATCTCTCGCGTACAAACCCGTGTACTGTCGCTCCTAGCTCTTGTAACGCTGCCATGTGCAAGGATCCCTTTGTCTTTGTCACGTCGCCTTGGTTCACTCACCTGAATTTGCTCCTACCGCTGCTGGCGGCCTACAAGGCGGAAATCTTTTGCGTGCAGATTCCGAGCACCTACTTGACGCAAGGGCCCCGCCCGCAAATGAACTACCTCCACAGCCCGTTGACAGCGGGTGGTGTTCTTCTCATCGCGTCAAAGCACCCATGAAACCCCGACACCGACGGACGCGCCTTGTGGTTGGGCGTCGGAAGAGATTCGGCGACTTTATAAGGGCGCATCTCTCGGAGCACCCCGGCAAGCAACGTGGGTTCGTGTATGCGAGACAGCGAGAACCATGGCGGCGGCGAAGAGATGCGGCACTGGAACCCGGAGGCCCACATTGGGGACGACGGGTACGTCCTCCCGGACGTCAAAGCAGCGGTGGCTGAGGCCACCGCTGGCACGACGGACGAGCAAGAGATGCGGAGGGTGGAGAGAATTTAAAGGCGGTAGAGGGTGGGATTACCCCGCATCTCCGCGGTAGGGGCATATGAGCGCTCGCATCTCTCGCGTACAAACCCGTGTACTGTCGCTCCTAGCTCTTGTAACGCTGCCATGTGCAAGGATCCCTTTGTCTTTGTCACGTCGCCTTGGTTCACTCACCTGAATTTGCTCCTACCGCTGCTGGCGGCCTACAAGGCGGAAATCTGTTGCGTGCAGATTCCGAGCACCTACTTGACGCAAGGGCCCCGCCCGCAAATGAACTACCTCCACAGCCCGTTGAAAGCGGGTCGTGTTCTTCTCATCGCGTCAAAGCACCCATGAAACCCCGACACCGACGGACGCGCCTTGTGGTTGGGCGTCGGAAGAGATTCGGCGACTTTATAAGGGCGCATCTCTCGGAGCACCCCGGCAAGCAACGTGGGTTCGTGTATGCGAGACAGCGAGAACCATGACGGCGGCAAGAGATGCGGCACTAGAACCCGGAGGCCCACATTGGGGACGACGGGTACGTCCTCCCGGACGTCAAAGCAGCGGTGGCACCGCTGAGGCCACAGCTGGCACGACGGACGAGCAAGAGATGCGGAGGGTGGAGAGAATTTAAAGGCGGTAGAGGGTGGGATTACCCGCATCTCCGCGGTAGGGGCATATGAGCGCTCGCATCTCTCGCGTACAAACCCGTGTACTGTCGCTCCTAGCTCTTGTAACGCTGCCATGTGCAAGGATCCCTTTGTCTTTGTCACGTCGCCTTGGTTCACTCACCTGAATTTGCTCCTACCGCTGCTGGCGGCCTACAAGGCGGAAATCTGTTGCGTGCAGATTCCGAGCACCTACTTGACGCAAGGGCCCCGCCCGCAAATGAACTACCTCCACAGTCTGTTGAAAGCGGGTCGTGCACTTCTCATCGCGTCAAAGCACCCAAGAAACCCCGACACCAACAGACGCGCCTTGTGGTTGGTCGTCGGAAGAGATTCGGCGACTTTAAGGGCGCATCTCTCGGAGCACCTCGGCAAGCAACGTGGGTTCGTGTATGCGAGACGGCGAGAACCATGACGGCGGCGAAAGAGATGCGGCACTGGAACCCGGAGGCCCACATTGGGGACGACGGGTACGTCCTCGCGGACGTCAAAGCAGCGGTGGCTGAGGCCACCGCTGGCACGACTGACGAGCAAGAGATGCGGAGGGTGGAGAGAATTTAAAGGTAGAGGGTGGGATTACCCGCCGCATCTCCGCAGTGGGGGCATATGAGCGCTCGCATCTCTCGCGTGCAAACCCGTGTACTGTCGCTCCTAGCTCTTGTAACGCTGCCCTGTACAAGGAGCCCTTTGTCGTTGTCATGTCGCCTTGGTTCACTCACCTGAATTTGCTCCTATAGCTGCTGGCGGCCTCCAAGGCGGAAATCTATCGTGTGCAGATTCCGAGCACCTACTTGACGCAAGGGCCCCGCCCACGAATGGACTACCTCGACAGCCCGTTGACAGCGGGTCGTGTACTTTTCATCGCGTCAAAGCACCCATGAAACCCCGACACCAACGGACGCGCCTTGTGGTTGGTCGTCGGAAGAGATTCGGCGACTTTTAGGGCGCATCTCTCGGAGCACCACGGCAAGCAACGTGGGTTCGTGTCTGGTCCGTGACAAGGGATTCATGCACCTTGAAATTCGCTGCCATAGCTCCCTGGGCAATACCTCATTAATCGTAATCAACAATCACAACAAATCATTCTCAACCGCAGATAAGAGTTTAATCGACTTCTGTCCGTCGATTTCACAAACCGCACTTCCTTTGCTAGCGCGGCCGGGGCGGCGGGGCGCCAACGCGCGGCGGCCGGGGCAGCGGGGCGCCAACGCGCGGCGGCCGGCGCAGCGCGGCGCCAACGTGCGGCGGCCGGCGCAGCGCGGCGCCAACGCGCGGCGGCCGGCGCATGT
Source organism: Tetraselmis striata (assembly GCA_006384855.1). NCBI lineage: Eukaryota > Viridiplantae > Chlorophyta > Chlorodendrophyceae > Chlorodendrales > Chlorodendraceae > Tetraselmis > Tetraselmis striata. The sequence goes on from VCJN01000828.1 coordinate 30,128, forward strand.
TGGTGATTCATGCAGCCCCGCATACTAAATGGTTTGCAGCCATCTGCGGTGCAGCCGTCTGCGGACTGCGGTGCAATCATGCTTAAAGGCAGCATCTGCGGTGCAGCGCTGCAGCAATCTCCGGCGTGCCGCCAGCACATATCAGGTATCAGCCCTACTGCCTTGCAAACTGCATAGTATCGTCAAGCCGGTGCGTGTTCATATCCGTTCTATGCCATGCAGCCCCGCATACTAAATGGTTTGCAGCCATCTAGGCAATTAAAGCATGCCTTAAGGCAGCATCTGCGGTGCAGCGCTGCAGCAATCTACGGTGTGCCGCAAGCAAGTATCAGATATTAGCCCTACTGTCTTGCAATCTGAATAGTATCGTCAAGCAGGTGCGTGTTCACATCCCTTCTATGCCATGCAGCCCCGCATACGAAATGGTTTGCAGCCATCTAGGCAATTAAAGCATGTCTGAAGGCAGCATCTGCGGTGCAGCGCTGCAGCAATCTGCGGTGCAGCGTTGCAGCAATCTGCGGCGTGCCGCCAGCACATATCATGCATTAGCCCTACTGCCTTGCAATGTGTATAGTATCGTCAAGCCGGTGCGTGTTCACATCCCTTCTATGCCATGCAACCCCGCATACGAAATGGTTTGCAGCCATCTAGGCAATTAAAGCATGCCTTAAGGCAGCATCTGCGGTGCAGCGCTGCAGCAATCTGCGGCGTGCGGCGAGCAAATATCAAGTATTAGCCCTACTGCCCTGCAATCTGTATAGTATTGTAAAGCATATGGGCAATTAAATCCCCTTGTTGTCATAAAAATCCTCATACTGGAAGGTTGCCGAGCCGGCTCTTTACCCCCCACCGTCTTGGTCGACGACCGCTACTACCAGGTCGTAGCGGCGCCGCGTCAGGCTGGCGGGTCCTCTAAGCCCGCATCTCAACCACCGCCATCGGGGTCCGGCGGAGATGGCTCCCAAAACGGCGCTGCAGCAGGTCTCTTGATAGAGCTTCGAGCTGCTCCGCCCCTCCCTCGAGCAGGCTTGGTCCCTCGGAGACTGCCAAGCCGCCGAGTGAGCCTCAACCTTCGAGTGCGACGAAGCGCCCGCACGGTGCGTTGAGCACGGGAGGCAAGACCAGCTTGTCGCCCATTAAGGTGCGCAAGAAGCATTCCAAGAAGCGCGGGCCGAGTCCTCCTTCAAGATGGCGATAGAGTTGGAGGACGACGACCCTTCCAGGCGCCTAAGCCGAAACGCGAAGCCACGTCAAGTCGTCAGGCGCCTTCGGGTGCCGCTGGTGGGAGTCGCAGGGTCACATCTTCCCGTGGCGGTTCCGCATCTCCCCCTCCCCGACCCGCATCTCCGCCTATGGAGGCAAGAGCAGCAGCTTGTCGCCCATTAAGCTGCGCAAGAAGCCTTCCAAGAAGCGTGGGCCGACTCCTCCTTTAAGGTGGCGAAAGAGTTGGAGGACGACGACCCCTTCCAGGCGCATAAGTCGAAACGCGAAGTCACGTCAAGCCGTCAGGCGCCTTCGGGTGCCGCTGGTGGGAGTTGCAAGGCCACATCTTACGTGGCGGTGCCACATCTCCGCCTCCCCGACCCGCAACTCCGCCTAAGGAGCCCTTATCTCGGGACGCGAAGCCCGCACCGCCGCCTGCGCCGACATCTCGCCCCAACGCCGCGTCGCTGTCAGCAGGGTTCAGAGGTAGCATCTCGTTGCGACGAACACAATCTCTGAGGTCGGCGATAGACTCGTAGGCCCGGGGCGTCTTCTCTGCGCGAGTGAGGCTCGATTTCCAGGCTTGAAACGCGAGTCGCTACGCCCTCGCGTCCGCAATCTTCCAAGGTGAGACGGATAGCACTTTACGCGACTGAGGGCGCGAAAAGGAAACGCCGATGTGCCATTTTTAGTACTCTCATATAGTATTGCATTGCACCTGAAATGTGACCGAAAAAAGGGTACATATCCCAGCCTAAGCGATCACGTGGGGGCACATTTTTGAGTCCATGAATTGGACCGTTTTGACTCAAATATGTGCCCTGTACCAGCCCTCAGGTGCTGTACCCGCAGCCCATCGGGGGCATACTCATCAACGTCCTACTTGAAGAGAGCGGCATTGAGGTCATGCACATTGACGCCCTCCTCGCAGAAAGCTCCCTCAACCACCTTCGCGCTGACTGCGCGACCCACTGCATCTTGTTGTGCGTGGCAATTCTTCGCCGCTGCAGGTCCCCTCACACTGCCCCGATCCCGCCGCATGCTGACGAGCAAATCATTAAGAGGAGCTCGATATCCTCCAGTCACATCTGTCCGCGCCAACAGCTAGGAGTGAGAAAGCATTTGATGCAATTACACACGACTAGTGGGCCAATGCCCAGAGGAAGGGGGGGGGGGGGGCTGCTTCACGACCTCTACAGCAAAAGCCCTCTCGGGATCCTTGCTGCACTTGCCGACAATGGTCTTCCAGAAGAACCTAACCTACACACAGACAATATCGAAGGATTATCCAGCGAAGCGTCGATTTTTCGGCGGTGATCTTTATTGCCGTAGTACGGGTACCTGTATAGTGCAGCGGATCGGGCCTATAGGTGCATGACTAAAGCGCTTATCTACTGGCATGTACTACTAAGTACTATTATCCACCCACCCACCCGCCCACCCGCCCACCCACCCACGGTCCTTAATTACATAGCCGTCCGAATACGATCTCGCGGTTGGGAGGTACTGGTACTCGCTACTCGCTGCTGGTAATGGAAAGAACAACTCTAGTACTTCAAAGCGCTGGCAATGCGAACGCTCGCTGCTGGTACTGGTACTCGCTACTCGCTGTTGGTACTGTTGGTATTGGTACTGGTGTGAAATACCAAAAGGCAGTAACAAATCCACCTACTGGTACTGGGACAGATACTCGCTACTCGCTGCTGGTAATGGAAAACAAAACTCTGGTACTTCAAAGCGCTAGCAATGCGAGCGTACATTCTCTTGACGCTCTCCCTGTAACCAAAAAGATAGACATGCGAACGCTCGCTGCTGGTACTGGTACTCGCTACTCGCTGCAGGTATTGTTGGTATTGCTGGTACTGGTACTCGCTACTCGCTGCTGGTAATGGAAAGAAAAAACTCTGGTACTTCAAAGCGCTGGCAATGCAAACGCTCGCTGCTGGTACTTCAAAGCGCTGGCAATGCAATTCATGGAACTGTAGGCCAGTGATATAGAACCCGTTCTTTTCAAATTTTCTGAAAAATCGACGCATCGCTGATTCAACTGTCAAGTTACTTCATATGAGATGCTGAATGGATACATAAGATGCCTCATTTGAGGCACATGGTGTGTGGAAGGGGGTGGGGGGCTCACAGCCCTCTCGAGGCACATCTCCACCTCACGCGTTGTGCAGCCACGCTTATCCTGAGCCGCCCGCCTACAAACCAGCACGTGTAGATTGCTACACATCAGGCGGTTACCATCGCACATATGCTCACAAATCTTGGCGATAGGCAGCTCGTAGACCGCCTTGACGCCAAGCAGGTCGACGAGCGCAGCCCCGATGCTCGGACGCTTCGGGGGCGGCTTACCCAACAACTCGTGGGAGAAGCAGTCCGGAAGTAGAGCCCTCCGTAGCGCCCTTCCTAGCCCTTGTCATCCTCGGTACCATGCTCAGACTCGCCGCCACTACCCTTAGAAGGACACACAGCAGCACCACAGTCAGCAACAAGTAGACGGGATAGGGTCTTGTCCAAATGCACCTTGGTGAAGCCGCGCGCTGTGAATAGCAGCAAATGTGTGATACGGCTTACCTCTTTGGCACCGCCTTCAACAGTGCCTTGAAGGCGCGGTTCCCGTTCCTCCTCTCCCTCATGTCTTCCTCCTCTCCCCCCGTCTCGTCCTTGTCGCTGCCGTTGAGGCTGGAGAGAAATCCAGTCGGTTCGCGTTCTTCATCGTCGCCCTCCCAAAAGGCATCGCCGTCAGCAAGAGCCAGACCCCGCTCCGCCCTCTCCTCATCACCACCCGCCCGGTCCTTCGTAAAAGAACTGCGAAGCGGAATCTGGGCCATGCCCCTGTCGCTGCCAGCCGTATCGTCGATGTCCATATCGCTGCCAGAACCGTCCGAGGTACTGTCTAATTTCTAGAAACACCGACGAAGTAATAGGTCGCGCAACAAGCGACAGTTGCATTTCGCGCGCATACTGTAACAGAGCGGAGGACACACCACATGGTTAGTTGGTTACCGATTGGTGAAGAGATGTGCTGGGTGGGAGGCGACAAATTTGGGTGGGATGACGCAATAAGCACGCGTGTATGGAATACAGTCTCATGAGAAAGCAACATGGCATTACCTGCCGTCGTGATGTCGCACCTTAACCTTGTTGACAGGGAGCATGGATGTGCCGACAACCTCGGAGTGATGAGACGACAAGAACCGCACACCGACCCATTGTCCCACATTATTTCGTAGGTCGGGAGCGTTCGGCTGTTCTTCGCGCGTGCGGGGTCGGCGCAAACGTCGGGTAGCCGGTGCGGCGGGTGGTGAGGGCGGGGCAGTCGATTCGGGCGAAGACGGCGGGGCATGCAGCACTGCGGGTTGCGATGCGGTATTGGTCTTCAACTGCGTGAAGGGTTGGGAGGAGTTATGGCAAGCGTCGGTTAAGGGTGCCATGGCAAACTGGAATCCGCACACTCGCAGGCACTCACCGACAGTAAGCGGGCTCGCTCCACCGAGCATGCGTCGTTAGCTGGGTGTCTGGGGTGTTGTACTTTGAAGTGGCGGGTATTCCCGGCGAGGTGACTTTTGCACACACGGCACTGGACCGTGAGGTGTCCGCTCGGATTATCGCATACATGGAAGACGCTGAGATCTCGCTTTGCCGCGAGGCATCGCGACGAGGGTGCGCTGAGGGGGGCGGCTGTGGGATAGCGAGTGGTTAGATTATGGGCGAGAGCGGCGGATGATAAGCATGTCAGCCGAGGGATGATAGAGGTAGTCGCTCCGCCGCAGCGTCAGGCCCGCCGCGCGGTGACGCGCCATGGCGAAGTGCGCTTGCGTGGGCCGGCCGGAGGGGCATCACGTACCGTTTCACATACGGGTACTGCTGTGGCGTTGAGACCTCGCGGCGCATGTACTGGTGGCATGCATGGATAAGCGCGGATAAGCTCGGATAAGCTCAAGTTCAGCGGGAGTAGTCGTCAGGGTATACGAAATACGGTTCTAGTACAGTAAAAATGAGCACGAATACAGTAGAAATACCGTATTAAGCGCGGTTAAGCGGACCCCGTTTCGACGAGTGTGGCGGCCCTGATCACAACTGCAATGATGTTAGCTATACTCGTACCGAAACTCAGCTGCCCGGTATCGATACTAGTATAGCGCGGTATACCAGTACTCGGCTGCCCGTGTACCGGATGTATGGCTATACATGCGGTTGCCCGCATGTATGTGACATGATCGGATCTTTTGAATTGCTTTCACTGGTTTCGGAGCCTTGGCTGCGATTCAGGAGGTCACTGGTTCATAACTCCCTATCACCCGGAGAATCGAATCAGTCGTCCATGGATGGGACAGGATGGAATGTGAGCTATACTCGTACCGATACTCGGCTGCCCGGTATCGATACTAGTATAGCACGGTATACCAGCACTCGGCTGCCCATGTACCGGTTGTATGGCTATATATGCGGTTGCCCGCGTGTAGCATGTATGTGACATGATCCGATCTTTTGAATTGCTTTCATGCAAGCATCTGTCTGTTCAGCATGCTATGTTGGCATTCTTCATCTTTACGGGGCTGATCTCCATGGTAGTGGGTCGCACAACGCCGTTACGGAGCTGGGCCAACGAGGCGGAGCGTGTGATGTCAGTCATGAATCTCGGTCTGCATGGCTGGACTATGTGTTTGAGAAGCTCATGAACACATTGGGCGGCATGACTGCTATTCGCAAGGCTGACAAGGACAGCCAGAAGGCCGCTGCTGAGCGAGCGAGCAAGCAAGCGCAACATGAGTGGTCTGCCGCCACCGCCGCCGCTGAGGGGGCGCACGAGCAAGGCGCCATCGCAGCCGATGAGGAGACACAGCAACCGTCTACCACCGCCGCCGTTGAGGGGGCGCACGAGCAGCCCGCCACCATCGCCACTGAGGAGGCGCAACCGCAGCCCGCCACCGCCACCGCTGAGGAGGCGCAGCCGCAGGGCGCCACTGCAGTTGCTGAGGAGACACAGCAGCAACATGTCACCGCCGCTGCTGAGGGGGCGCACCAGCAGCCCGCCACCACCGCCGCTGAGGAGGCGCACTAGCATCCAACCACCGCCGCCGCTGAGCAGGCGCAACCGCAGCCCGCCACCGCCACCGCTGAGGAGATACAGCAGCAACATTTTTTTCAGGGTCAGTGACGTGGAGATGCTCGAAGATGAGGTGCCACATCCGCAGCGGTAGCAACAATAGTCCTCCCCATTAGCGCAGCTCAGCGTGCCGATGTACGATGGTACAAACTTCATCAAGGCGGTGTATGAGGCCAGCATCGCAGCAGCAATGGCCATCATTGTGGCACAATTCAAGCAGCCACACCGCTTCACGCAGTAACCCGTACCGTAGTTCGTAGTTCCGAATATACCACGGACAATACAAAGGCGTCAGGCACAGCCGCCGGCGGTGGTGTCATGCCATCCCTGCCACATGGCCCACCCACACAACGAGCCGACCACCAGGTCGGTCGTCGGTCAGTCCAAGAGACTGGCAAGAGGCCCATGGGATGGGGGGCCGGGAGACGGCGGGGGGGGGGGGGGGGGGGGGGGGCACTCGTAGTTACATGATTTGACCGCGATGGTGATGTCTGGGGTACCGAATCGCCCGCAGACGCGGCATGAGGCAACAGCCCGCTCGCCCGTCCCCCGCAAAACGCGAGTAACCCAGCCACCAGCTATTGTTGTCGACGGCCTCACCCGCCAAGGCAAGGACGAGGCCTCGAACGCGGCGCGCGCTGGGCGCTTCGTCAGCACTGCGCGTGGGCCACGGCGCTACGTTGCCCGTCCGCACGCCGGGCGCGATGGCGCGGTCGCCTCGTTGGAGTCGCACCTGGCGGCCGCCCAATCAACATCACAGGAGCAACAGCTCGCATGCCGGAGCGCGGAGGAACGGCTGGCTGAGCTGCAGGCTGAGGTGATGCAGCTCGGTGAGGGCGAGCGGTGCCGCGCGCCGATCAGCCTGCTCGGGCGGTACATGACAAGGACAAGGAGCTAGCCGGCATGCGCGTCTCACAAGTTTGTAAAGGGCATCGTGGACAAGACATACACCAGCCCGTGCTGCAAGAAGATGATCCGCGATGTCCCCCCAAAGAAGATCAAGAACGAACTGAGGGAATTTGCAAGACTGCATGCTGCGGAGAGGTGTGTTGTCTCGAATTGTTTTGCAGCGTTTGCATATGTATTAATCTGTTTCGTGCTGACCGGCAATACTATGTTGCTGATTGCTTCTTAACTATATGCACATTGCAGGTACCTCAAGCCCCCATTGCTACATACACATCTAAGCCAAGCATAAGATACATGATCTTCTGCACATCAACCTCCGCATCACAGCGGGCCTAACTTACCCAGCGGTAAGCGCCTCCGATGATGTGAAGGCGCAGACCGCCTTGGAAATCTGCACGCCGCTCTGGGAGCTGCTGCCGGAGCCCTCGTGGACCCAGCGCGCGCACTTGGCACCGCCCAGCTGCCACCTCTGCACATGCAAGAGGCTCGCACACAACAGGTCAAGCAGGTGGCAGAGAAAGTCGTGCAAGCATTTGTCAATGATGCAGGTGAGAATGACGCTGCCACCGTGTACTGCCACATTTTGCAGTGCCATCCATGATTGCATAAGCTAGTATGGCGACCTACTGAACTGTGAATGTCACGAGTCTGAGCACGCTCATCACTTGGTCACAAAGACTGCCTACCGGAGGGGCGTTGCTAAGCACCTAGAGTTCAGGGTATGGGAAGGTCCTTGGCCACATGAAAATTCACGAAAGCCACCAACATGAGATGCCCGCACCAGAGCGACCGAAGCGTGCCCCACATGGCAAGAAGCGCGCTACACCCACTAAGAGCCCCCCCCCCCCTCCCCCCCCGCCCCCCCCCCCCCCCCCCCGGGCACTAAGCGGGCTGCGCCCACGGGAGCCACAGCATCGCAGCCATGCCCCCCCATAGAAGCATTGTAATAGCTTTTTCATGACAATTGCGATCCAAAGTTTGAGATATGTAGTGAAAAAGTTACAGCGCGCGGCTAGCGCCTGGCCGCCGCCTTCCTATCAGCGAGCATCTTCTTTCCCTCATGCACTCTCTTGCGCTACTCTCCCTCAAGGCGGGCACGAGCATCTTTAAGCATGCCGGCATCCCTAAGCAAGCCATGCTGGGGGACTCCGTGTTGCTAATACCGCCGTACTTGCCTACCGTCCCATCGGCATGCCGGGGCTTCCGACCGTCTGGCTGCCTTGGGGTGGGAGAGCGCGGGTGGATGCCGGCGTCCTGCTTGCACGGCCGGCAGAGCGTGCCGGCCAGTATCCTGAAGGGCGGGCCGGGGACGACAACAGAAAAGTTAGAATGGCGTGTAGCGAGTACGACTGGCATTTCTAGTTAGTTGTAATTATCAACCACCCAACCCCACCGCCATCGCACAGGAACGTTGCGGCGCTCACTTGTAGAGCAGGCCGGCGGGCTGCCCGCCATCGACGTCCGTGATGTTAAAGGCCTCCGCCTCGGCGAGGCAGGGCAAGCAGTAAGCGGCGCCGCGTTCACTAGGCCGCCAGCCTGTCTCGTAATTATAATGTAATACCCTGTATTTATCTGGTAATATTACTTGTAGTATGACACTTGTATGTAGTCATTTACGTACTCGTGACTCGCAATAAACTCGTACTCGTAATAAACTGCATCAGGCGCATATCACACGTACGTCCTCGCGACGCTGCATCCAACGCGGACTATTTTTACATCTGCCCCTTGAAGCCCGACAATCTCGATACGCTTTGGCCTAATCCGCGATAGCGCGCGCGCGCGGCAGTGCTAGTGAGCGGGCGCGCGGCAGTGGGCGGCGTGGCGCGCGGCAGTGGGCGGGCGGAATAAATTACTTGCATCCGGTTTTGACTAGGACCGCCTCGGCGGCCGGCCTGCGGCTCGCGGGTGGCCTCAACGGCTACGGCGGCCCGGCGGCCGGCCCGCGACCCGAGCGCCCCACCGCCCGCCCTGGCCCCGGCACCACCCCGGCCCTGGGCCAGCCCTCCAGCCGCCGGCTTGGCGGGCTGCTTGGCCTTCTTGGCCGGGGGCTCCGGGCTACTGCCCTCGTCGACGTTGTCGGTGGGGACGGCTTGCGTGGCGGCCAGGTTCTTGACCGCGTTGGTGTTGTGCTTGATGATGCCGCCCGCCCGCTTCTGCTGCTGCGCCAGCACGCCCACCAAGCCGTGGAGCTTTGGCGACGCAACTGTGCCCGCCAGCGGCAACGACACGATCTTGTTGCGCTGGACACTCGATACGATCGGCTTATTACCGCCGAACGTAGGGACTGGACGGGAGTTTGACACAGCAACTGCGAAAGTCAGTATGCGTGTTGATTGCTTGTCGTGGCGGCAGTGGTTGTGTAATCGAACAAGTGCGGAAACAAACGCGACTCAACTGCGGCTTCCCAATGCGGCGTCACCTCGCAGACCTCCTCCTCGCCCTTGAACATCACGTTAGCATGGGGGCACTTGCCGGCTTGGTAGTACCTCCCCAGTTCGCTATGGTGCCATGCCTCTGCAAAGTCGAGGGCCTTCGCGAGCCCGTCCGCGCTCGGCAATGGTCCCTTCTTCCTACCTCCTTGGCTGTCCTTGCCCTCATCCTGGAAGTAGTACCGAGCGAGGTAGTTCCTCACGTTCCCCATGCTTCCTGTACATCACGAGGTGCACCGTCAGCACGGCCCACAAGGATGGTCACAGTGGGGTTGGGAGGAAGGGGGAGGGGGTGCACTCTCGGAACGCGGCAATGACAGCCTCCTTGGCGTAGACGACGTTGCCAGCTGTGTAGCCAGCACGGTAGTTGAAGGTAGTGCAGCAGATTCGCTCGGTGTACGGGGGCGCGGCGATGGGAAACCTGTGCGTCTTCTTCAGAGAGTAAGGGATCCCCGTCTGAGTGTCGCGCGGCCAGCATTCGTCAAAGACAGCCGAGAGCACCGCCTTGTCCTTCGCTGCAAGAGCAAAAAGCAATACGCGGCACGGGGCGGTCAACGCCTGTGAAATTCAAATCCTCCACGCAGTCATGTCAGCCACTCGCCGACTCAGTGTACCTTTCAGAGTGGACTGGAGCCCCCGGCTCGTAGTGAGAGTATGGGATGGACCGTCGGTGGAGGCGTTCTTAACGCCAGTGCCCAAGTTAGATCCTACGGCGGGGGGGGGGGGGGGGGGGGGGAGGTGTGGCGCCGCCTCGGGGGCTAGGTTCTAGATCTGGGCACGCGTCGCGTCGGATACGCACGAGGTAAAATACAGCGTGACGACACCCGAATCGGACACTTGAAAACATGCCTCAAGCAGGTGCTTCTTGCCGGCTACGTCGTACTGCTTTGGCTCAGCGCTGTTGTTCAGTATGTCTACGAAAGCATAGCCGAACGCGTCCTCGCCCTGGGGTTGCTCTGGGTGAACGCGGATATGGCTATTGGTCGCCTGGCCGTGGAACAATGCATGCCGCACGTCCTCAACGATGCAGCCCGTGCTGCACAGAGCACCGAGTGGTATGGTCATCCCCTCAGGCCTCACAGCTTTGCCGTAGGGTGTGCATGGAATTAGCTTGGCGTGGGTGGCCATGATGGAGGGTGCGTGCTGGGGGATGAGCAGCTACGGTACTGTCTACCGGGTGCGAGTGTGCGTCAGGCGGCGCAGCTGCTGCTTTAGTAAAAAAACACCAAGTCCGGCGCCGCGCGCCTAGACGACTTATCATCGCGCTCCGCTGTTAGCGCACTCCGGCTTGTTGTGTAATCATCGCGTAATGTCCCATATATATCCCGTATTTGTTTGCATGAGGACACATTTGACACACACTTGCGACAGAACCGCAATTCGGCCGTAGCTAACCCTTAACGGGGAATGATCTCGTAATCTGGCGTACTCCGCTTCTAAATCGACTGCACGTGTCTACTGCACAAGCCCAAACAGTAAGACAACACAGTGAGAATGAGATGTGACATACGGGTGACGAAGCACTAGAGAGAGAGAGAGAGAGAGAGAGAGAGAGAGAGAGAGAGAGAGAGAGAGAGATACATTACAATCATAAATGAATTGGCGTGGCTAAAGGGCATCACGCGGCCCGTGGGTCCGAATTTAGAGCCCTAATTAAACCCAAAATAAATGTACCGACGGACAATTATCCGGCGGGGGGCAGCTGATACTACGGGACAGCCAAGCTCTGTATAACAGAGGGCTGCCAGGTCAGAACTGTCCCGTGCGAGCTGTCGCGCGCCCTAACCTCGTTCACACCAACAAGGTCAAGGCGGCTTAGGGCGGGCCGGTCGGGGCGGGCGCCCGTCCCGATGTATAACCGAACGTTTATTCTGCTGCGGGCGGTGCATTCTCGTCGCGTCCGTCTTCCGCTTGCACAGGATCTCGGCACAACGCGGTCCAGGCGGGGCGGGCGGGGGAAGGGCTTCGGGGGGAGATGGTCTTGGGGTCTTCGAGGCCTTCATCTGTTGACGCTTGGAGGTAAGGGTTTGTCTGTTATGCGCGCTCCGATGGCGGAGCAGCTGTACCAGGCGGGTCGATGTAACCCGTCGTACATCCTGCAGGAGGCCTCGGAGCGGCGTCCGCACCGAGCGCGTCGAGCCAGTCGCCAGCAGCGAGCTGAGGGCTGCCTCCGTTTCGGTAAGTAGACACCCCGCTACCCCCACCGGGACAACCACTAGCGTGGCGGAGCGCCAGCGGGTGCGGAGGGCGGATAGGAGGGGCTCATATTTAGCCTCTTTCGCTGTTTTCTTATCGGCGCATCTCAGGTCTGCGCAGCAGCCGACTTCCACCAGGACGAGGTCACAGTCCTGGGGGTGGAAGTCGGCGCCAGGCCTAGGGTCGGGGAGCACGGGGACCCCCCGGGCACATACAATGTCCGGGCGGGCCCCACAGCCTTGGTCTCGAAGTGTTAGAAGGTCCGCTGTTGGCAGGACCCAGGGAGGGATGTCCCGGGGCACATCGGGCGCGCCCAGCCACTCCGCCACATCCGGGCGGCTCTCCGGGTAGTCATGTAGGTCAAGGCACACATCGTAGTGCCGAATATCGGGCTGTGCGTGTCCCGGAGGGGGTTGGCAGGGTGATACTGGTACATATTCTTCCCCGTCCGTGGGCAGATGTATATCTTTACAGCCCGCATCACAGGACACTAGCTTGAAGCAGCCAGCCCAGTGAGCTTCACCCCCTTTCGGGGAGCTGCGCTGGAGGGCTAAGCTAATAAGGCGGACAATAGCGTTATGCCGATCGATGTAGAACCCCGCAAACCTAGGGCACCCACCAGCCAGGTGGGTGCTTGAGTCGTCCATCCCGCAATGTGGGCAGGCCTCAGTTTCGCAGTGTCCGCATAACTTGGCGTGTTTACCAGTGTAAAACTGCCCGTGCAGGAATTTGAGGAGGAAGCCGCCCGCCCCCTGTGTCACCGGGTTTGGGCATGCGGGTGAGCTGGCGGAAGAGGCTAACCAGGTGAGGCGCTGTCAGGCCCTCATCCCCCAAGGAGCGGTCGATCAGGGACTGATAGAGGCAGGGTCCCGCCGAGTACCTAGAGACCCGAGGGAGGGTTAGTTTTGCCACTACCCGCGGGGTAGGGACGGGGCGAGGGGGGGAGTCCTCCGCGGTCGGGGCCTCGGGGCCGTCCGACAGCGGGTGGGACCTTGAGGGGCAGCTGCCAATGCGGGGCCAGAACCGTGGCAGATAGTCTACCCTGCCAACATCATAGTCCAGTATCGGGGATGTATGGTCAGGGGGTTGCTCCTCCAGCAGCTCCGCTACTACAGACTTTGCAGCTGCGTCCGCCAGTTCGTTGCCTCGCACATCGGCGTGGGCCGGTACCTTTCCCAGTGTAAGCGTGTGGTGCGGTGTGTCTAGGTGGCGCCCCACCGCCAGCGCGACGGCCTGGAGGAGGGGGCGGTGGATGTCTAGCCTGTAGGCTTCCGGCTGGCGACAGAACCCCGCCACCTTCAGGAGGGAGACTTGGCTGTCCGTGAGGATACGCAGGTGAGGCTTGTGCGGGTGTAGCAGTATCGCTTGATGTATCGCGGTAAGTTCAGCCCTTAGGATCGTGTTGTTGACCCCCACTCCGGTGGCATTTAAGCGGGTGCAGTGGCCCGTGTCCGCGTGTATAACAGCGGCGCCCAGAAATCGGTGCCCCTTTCGTTTCGAGCCATCTGTGTACGCAAATGTGCTAGCAACCCATATGTGTACAAAGGGTGGGGCCGACGGGGGGAGAGGTACCGGCTGGGACGGGGCATCAGGGGCCGGGAGCGGCTCCCGAGGGCGGTCGGGGGCGGGGTAGGTCGCCCGCAGCCATCCGGTCACATGCTGAGGCTTTGTGCCCGCACAGGCCACGGCGGAGGGCGGAGGGCGCGGCGCCGCAGCGGTATGAGGGTCACCCCGACAGCGGTCTGATGCGGGGCCAGGTGTTGAGACTGCGTTGGAGAATATCCAGGTGAGTTGATTAACATCTATGCACTGCCCCAAGAGGTGGCGACGGGCAGGCTCAGAGAGGTCAGGGTGGGCAGTATCCCCCACGTGCATCCCCATCATAGCCTCGCGTACATCCGCATCAGGCTCCACTAGGGCACTTAGCAGGGGGCCTCGGTGCATCAGTCCCAGCGCGGGGCGGCCATTAGGCTGTACGCGATATGCATGGGAGCCTGGGTAGCATACAAACTTAGGTAGTACAACCTGGTCCCGGCCCGCTGCGTTGACCGGGTCACAACCAGTAACATTGAAACCCAATCGTAGTGTTTGCGTCTGCCACAGCGAGATACCTGCTGCCCGTAGGGCAGTATTGATCGAGGTGTCGGGGGCACGAGGGAGGCGCGCATAGGCACTCTCCAACGCTCCCGGCAATGCGAGGTTGTGCCAAAATATAGCCTTCCGGGCGGCGTGAGAGCCGCACGGTGGGGCATTCACCACTATACCGGTTCCCAAAAGGGAGCGGACTTCCGGGTATTTCGCGGCACCAGGGACGTTTTCGAGCACATATGCCACCCCATCCCGTTGGGTGTACATCAGGTGGGATATTATATTCACCGCGCTACCCAGCGCAGTGCTGCGGGCGTCTCTTAGCCCTTTACGCGTCCCTGCGACGGAAAAGGGCTGGCAAGGAGGCCCAGCGACCACCACATCTGCCCCCAGGGGGAGCGCAGTACGTAAGATTTCTGGGGTGATAGAGTTTATATTCCCAGGTAAGGAGGAATCCCAACGTTCCACAGCCTGGGAGGAAAGGAGCTGCGGGTAGCGGTGCTGTAGCCGTTTTATTCGGTGGCTAACAGCCTGACGTGCATCCGGGTAAATATCGGCCCATACGTATCGAGAGACACGGTAGCCAGTTCGGAGGAGAGCCTCTAGGCCAGTGCCGATGCCGGCGCACAGCTCCAGGACCACAAGCCCTCTGTCTTTAGGGAGGTAGTGTGGGGAGCGCATGCGGTCATCGTGTAGGCTTTGCGGTCCAGCCCAGCGCTGGGGTAGGCCCCGTAGGTGTAGAGCCGAAGGCTGCCCGGCTCGAGCGGGGGGCTCCATTCGGGAGGGAGGGGTCGCGGCGGAGGGGAACATCTCGACGTGTAGGTCCAACTGGCCGCTCATGGAGCGGAGAGCGGTGGCTAGAGAAGTTTCTGCCTGCGTTAGGTCAAAGTAGGTGTCCAGGCCCGCGGGATTAGCAACCAAATAGATGTCCACAGGCCATTTCGCTCCAGGGGTGCTCTCGGCAGCGGTCGGGTCCTCTGGGGAGCGGTCGGAGGGGATGAAGTGGAACGCCTTGCGGGGAAGGGTGCACAAGAGGTGGACTTCCGGGTGGGAGGTGATCTGGGCATGGAGGTGGGGGGAACCCTTCCATCGGGGAAGGACGAGTGCGCATCGGAAGGGCGTGTGCCCCGCTGCATCACAAGAGAGCAGTGCATGGAGCATGGCCGCACGCATATCTTCCGGGACGTATTCCGGGTTGGCGATACAGGACCCGGTCCATATGTGGGCATACGCATCTGGTATGGCACCAAAGGCACTATCCTCCGCATACGCAGAGCAGTACGTAGAGTTGGCAGAGATGTGACAGTTAAGCGGGCTAGCAAACAGTTCAGTGCGTGTAGAGCAGCAGTCCCGCAGGGCCTGCATGACCGGCAGTGGTATAGCCCAGTGGTTGCGCAGGTTCGGTTTACGCCCCTGTGGGAGGTCCTCAGGCGCTGTAATTGAGTACCGGAGGAGCAGACTGCTGAGGGCAGTTAGGTAGGAGGCTTGAAAAGATGGGGTACTCCAGGTGTGAGGAGGCTGATCTGACTGGTGACAGTAGTGCTGCCAGGCAAATCGATACCGTTCCGGGGTGAGAGTGCGTTGGGTCACAGCCCGGCCCACCGGGTCACAGATCCGGACTATGGGCCCAGCATCCGTGTGTACTGTGTACGCCGCATAATGGCCTGTAGCCGGGGCGTCCCGATCCGGATCTATAGGATTCAGGGCGATATTAAACCGTTGGCCGTAGACCGGGAGGGGCTGCAGGGGTATCGGGCGGGGAACAGCTGTCCTCCCTAAACGGCGTGCGGCGTATATTTCGCGGCATCGGGCCTGTTTGGCCCTTGCCAGGCAGATCGCTGCGGAGCGCCTGCCACGCCGCTGCCGGACCCTGCCATGTAGTGGTAGGTTGGTCACGTCACATGGTTCTGGGTAGTGTTCAGCCTGGGGCGAGGCCGAGAGGGGTATACCAGGGGGCGGGGAGGGGGGCAGAGAGGCCGGTTGCTGGGGGGAGGGCGGCGTCTCCGGCGAGCGGCGTCGCTTCCGTCGAGGGGGAGAGCCTAGGTGGGGGAAAGGCCTCGTGCGGCGGGCCCGATGTAGGACCGGGGTACGGGCCAGCTGCCTCCTCACGGTCGGGGGAAAGTAGAATTCCATACGGACAGGTGTAACATGATTGGAAGACACATCGTCACGGTGTGTTGGCGGGGTTGGGGCGCTAGAGGACACCGCAGCTGCAGCCATGTCCCGTTGGCAGGTGACCAGGGAGGGAAGTCGAAGAGGCCCCCGTCTCCACCGTGAGTGGACTTTAGGGGGGATTCTGAGACTATCAACGGCTCGTACGTTTAGGAGGCTGGGGAATAGGGCAGTCCGTGCCTGCTTAGAGTCCGAGAGCAGAAGGGACTGGAGAAACACCCAAGCCTTTCGCGTACGTAAGGTGTTGGCACATGCCGGGACGGTACCATCCAGGAGGGCATCTGTCCACCCTTTAATCGTGACATGAGCACGTGAGCACGCGGGATGGACACTTCGAAGGTGTCAGTAGCTGTTTCCAGGTGGTAAGGCCCGCCTCCCAAAGGGGCGCAAGGCGGGCCGGGAGCAGCTCAACATGGGGGAGAGCTGCGGCCCGCGCCGTAGCTGAGGCCACACAGGTCATAGGGAAGGCAGTGGTAGCGGTGGAGAGAAGCTCCCGGGCAATATCGTTGCCCTGCCAAAGTCTGTCCGCGTCTCCTCCGAGATAAACGCCCGCTTGGCGTAGGATCGCGATACCGCGGCAGAAGGGGCCAGCCTCACTCAGGTGGGCAGCACTGGCCGGCCACCGGGCGTAGCACGGGGCCCTGGCTCGGAGCACGGCCGTCGCGAGGCGGCCGATGGGGCCAGTATTGTTTAGGATATCGGTGTAGGAAGTGGACAGAGCGCCGACGTAGTCCGACATAAGTGAGGGCACGCCCAGGCCTAATTCCGCAGCGGGAGCCTGTAGACCCGCGGTAGGGAAGCTACGTGGGAGTTTAAATATGCGTCGGGTCAGGCTAGCCATAGCTGCATCCATGGCCGCTATGTCCGATGGGGCAAGGTGCGCGGTGGCCCAGGTATGGCGCAGCTTGGACCTAGTGGCATATTGAACTAGAGTATGTCGCACCCCGTCTGGCAGCGTGGTGTGCCGTACTAGGGAGAGGGCATCCTGCATCACCGTCTTGGCCCAGGCGACTGCGGCATCTGGGGACAGGTCCGCA
This sequence comes from Tetraselmis striata, assembly GCA_006384855.1. Taxonomy (NCBI): domain Eukaryota; kingdom Viridiplantae; phylum Chlorophyta; class Chlorodendrophyceae; order Chlorodendrales; family Chlorodendraceae; genus Tetraselmis; species Tetraselmis striata. The sequence goes on from VCJN01000828.1 coordinate 47,278, forward strand.
GGGACCTGCACCCCCAGAAATCCGCCTTTGAGGCAGCCGTGGGGTCCCATGGGAGGGAGGCCGTGCCCGCCTAACGTGAGGTGGGACATGCGGCTCCGGACTGCCTCCTCACGGTCGCGTATGGACAGATGGGCTAGGGCGGTGACCCACGCGGTAGTCGCATTTAGATATGCTAGGCTTTATGCCGGACCAGTTGCAAAAGGCATTGAGTTTATTGAGTTGGATCTGCAGGCTTTGTAGGTCACTGGCAATGAGGGTGGTATCATCCGCGTACATGACGTGGGGGATGTCCGAGTCGGGGTCGTTCACTGTGGCTACGGGAATGTATCCCCGGAGTCCATTCTCCAGCCACAGGGAGAGAGGTTCCGTCATGAGGAGGTAGAGCAGGGGGGAGAGTGGATCACCCTGTAGGGTGCCACTCTCCACCCGCACCGTATCCGTTAAGCCCCGGGGGGTTATAAACGAGGTCCGGGAGCCGGAATATATGGTATGGACTATAGAGATCAGGTATTGGGGAAGTCCCAGGTCTCTAAGAACTCGTATCAATTGGGTGTGGTTAATAGAGGGGAATGCCCCTTAAAGTCGATGTACGCCAGGTAGGCGTCGCCTTTGCCTGCCATGGCATCCTCTAGCACTAGGGAGAGAGTGGTCACGGCTTGCCCGCCATTTTTGCCTTTCTGGAAGCCAACCTACCTGGAGGGGGGATAGTATGCCCTTCCTAGTGACCAGATCAGAGGTGAGGTCAGTAAGGATAGTCGTCCACAATTTGTATATAGCATTGGCCAGGCTAATGGGACGGTAATTGTCCACGAGGAGCGGGTCGCCCTTTTTATATAGGAGGCAGGTATGGCTATGTAGCCATGGGTCGGGAGTGTGCTGGCTGAGCAGCATCGCCCGGAACAGGAGCTCCAGTGCATCGTGGAAGGGCTGTGGCATGCAGCGCAGGATAGTTCCTGGGACTTCGTCCGGGCCCGCGGCTTTGTTATTGGGGATGCGCGAGACCGCATCCGTATACACAGACAGTTGGTACCCGTCCCGCAGCAGCGGGGAGCCCGGGGAGGCCGGACCAGGAAGCGTGATGGGGTCCGGTGCCCCCGGGGACTCCCACGGATAGGGTGCTGAGGGGTGTACCTCTGGGTTGGGAGCGAGGGCTGTTTGCTGTGCACGGTGGACCTCAGCTTTAACCGCATCGGGGGTGGTGTGTACCACGCCGGTGACAGGGTCTCGGACTGCAGCAAGGGCGATATGATGGCCGGCCCTGCGCTGTAGAATCGAGAGGGCACGGGCGGGCTGCGAGACAGCCATTTTGTTAATGTAGGAGTTGAAGCGGTCTCTCCGAATTTTGGAGAAGTCGCGGTCGAGGCTTTTAGCGGCACACTTTAGCACCCGGAGTACTCCGAGCAGACCCTCCGCAGCTACGGCGGTCTCCGGGTTCTGCCCTTCACCGGCAGGGGAAGGGAAAGAGGCAGCAGGGTCGTCGGGGTCAATACTCAGCGCTGCACAGTGCGCCCGCATGGCGGCGTCCCAATCGAGGACGATGGGGGCGTAGCACGGCGCACGTAGTGGGAGGGGATGGATGAGGCCAACGGTGCGTAAGGCCCGGGCAGCAACGCGGGCGCCCACTATGTGTCTGTGTCTGATTTTCCCAACCCTGGGGAGGTAGGAGGACGAAGCACTACTACTAGCGACTCTGATTTATTTGTGAAGGCTGCTGCTGGTGGCGGCATGTCCATCCAGTTACGTACGAGTACATCCGGCGTTATTGCCGGCGGGCGATAAACCTTTTTTGTAATCATTGTGGTAGTCGTATTAGCGCGGTGACGCGTTACATGGCACGTATAAGGTACGAGGTTGTCCGTGTAGTACCGGGTAGTACGCGATATATTTATTAAGCCGGTACCGGGTATCTAGTACGAACCCGGGCGCAATGACGAATCGTCTTGTGGGTAACTACGACTATTAGTACATGGGAGCGCGAATCTCAGCCGTACTATTCGGCCAAAGTGGGGAAATTCGTGTACATTGTAGCTAGTACTGCGGAACGGGCCTGCCCGCCGTCCGATCAAAGGTCATCAGACAGGCGGTTTGGCTGCCATGTTTGGCCAAAGAGTGCTCACGTTACATAAATATTTGCGAGGGGGAGGGGGGGCAGGCAGCGCTTTGCCGAAGAATGTTTGAATTACAATATTCGCGACAGCTGCCGTCGGGGCGTGTGGCGGGGGGGGGGGGAGGGGGGGGGCTACTGCTTGTTCTTGTTCTTGTGTGCCCGGGGGACCCGCCGCTTCGACGACCTCGCTGCCTCCGCCTCCGCATCCGACTCCGACTCCGCCTCCGACTCCGCGACCGTCAGTTTCTTACCTCGGCGCTCCTTCACTGGTCTCTTCCGCTTCTTGTCGGCGTCCGACTGCTTCTTGTCGGCGGCGTTCATCCAGCACAACTCCTTCTCAGTTAGGGGTGGGCGGGGCAGCGGCGCGTCCGGAGGGAGAACGGCGGCCGTCAGTGTCTTCACCACCCCGGGAGGCTGCGCCGTTGACGACGCCGCCATGAGCTTCCTTGCCTTGGCGTCGGGACGCCCCCTGTGCCCAAGCGCCCACAACAAGCCACAATCGTTTCGCCTCCAAGCAGCTGAGGACGCGGCCTCCTCGGCCACCACGAGTTGCGCCGCGGGCACTGTGGAAGCCTTGGCGTTTAGGTGGGCCTTACGGCGCTCCCGGACGAGCCTGCGCGCGGCACAAGTTAGCCACAAGTAGGTGCGTGCTTATGTAGAGGGTGGAGTGTTTTGTTGCATGCCCACCGTGTCACGCGTTTCCTCATGTCTTTCTCGTCCTCCTCGATGCCGGCGGCGCGGACACGCGAGACAACAAGGCCCGCCGCCCAGTCAGGGGCAACAACCTCGCCCAACGCACCTTGCACCGGCAAGTACACGTCGTCATCATCTCGTGGCCATACGGCCTGGATCTCTGCACGCATGACAGTGATGGTGTCGGTGCTGGCGCGCGACCTTGTTGAGGAGGACGAGGCAGCCCCAGCATCGCTAGAGGGGTCCGTGATGCCGGTGCGATTTGCGGGCGTAACATAGAAGGCCAGCACCCCCTCTGGCACCGTGTACGGCGCGGCCTCGAGTTGTTGTCGCAGCGGCCCCCCGCCGGATTGGTTCCTAAGCCGGGCTGCAAACTCTTGCAGAGGTGCGCCCCATGAACCCTTCCCGGCGTCGTCTTCTGAGGGGTAGACCGCAGATCTGCTGGTTACGACTTTGCCGCGTGGGCAACCATTGTCTCCACGGACTGCGCCGCGAACACCAGGCATAAAGGCACCTTTGCAGGGGTTTTCTTTGTGATAACGATGGCTTTTGCCCGGGCTACGAGGTCTGCCATGGAGCTGTGAGCGGTGAGCGGGGGGGGGGGGGGGGGGGGGGCGAGGTGGAGAATCTAACACCCAGTCGACGACCGCCTTCCGGAGCAGTCAACGACACAGCGGAGGCGAGGAGCAGCGCCACTACTATTGATATGCACGTATTGTGAAGGGCTAGTCGGTGCGGCATTGTGTCGGGGTAATTTCGCAATGTATATTGTTGAAGCACCACGGCGTAATGAATACGTGGTTTCACCTAGTGAATCCGGGATAATATATGCGGTAGGGCGCGCGTGTATATGTGCGCGACGAATGTGCGCGGATGTGCGCACCGTTGTGCAGTAGCGGTGTGCACCGATGTGCACGAAGATGTGCACGACATGTAGGGGCGGGAACGGGTGAGTGTTCGCCGCTCCACCCAGCGCCGCAAATCCCCGTGCGTGGGCACCCAAGACCCCCCCCCCCCCCCCCCCCCCCCCAATAAACCTGCCGCCATGTCAAACAATGTTAATTCCCCGAGCTCCTCGCTGAGGAAGATGCGACGACGAGGTTGCAAGCCTACCTCGAGCGGTGGCTACAGGATGGTGGTACCTATGACCCCGTACACCTGGAGCTGTGGAGGCTTCTCGGACAAAACGCCGCGCAGGCCTTGCTGAAAAAGTTCCCTAACGCGGTCCCGCATATGAACGCTCCCGGGCTGCTAGAGGTGGGTTTGTTGTCGCACATCGCACAAGACCTGGTTGGTTTCAGCGAAGGACGCGGCGGAGCGGAAGGGAGTACAAACGTCGTGGTTCTGAGCATGGTGTCCGGGGACAAGGCCTATCTGCGCAGGAAGTTGTTGGGAGAGGGCGATAGCATTGGGTAGTGGGAGATGGACGTGCGAGCACAACATGCAGCCTTCCGGCGGGCCCATTGCTTCCAGAACCCTCCCCCGGCGGCCCACCCCTTATCGGACGTGCGCACCTTCGTGATTCCGGTCTGTTTCTCCATTCACCTCACTGCCTTGGTGGTGGACGCTGCGGGAACCGAGCCCCTAGTCTTCGACTCGGTGGGTCACGCACCCAAGCAGCAGCACACGCTGATCATGTCCATGTTCCGTGAGTTCGTGACCCGGATGATGAAGTCGCCTGATCTGGGGGTGCCTGCCGGCTTGTGCTGGGAGAACGTGACACACCTCCTGAGAGTAGCGGAGGCGAAGGCTCGCACTATCCCCATGGCGGTGGACCAGCGACAAGATGACAATTGGACCTGCGGGTGGCGGGTGTTGTTCTTCATCTAATGCTTGCTGAAGTTGAAGCCCGAGGACGAGCGTCGCGCCGCACTATTGCGCATGGGGACGTGCGTGGAATTCAGCACGAAAGCCATGGAAAGCTTTCGCAATAACGTTGTGCAGCAACGGGGTGCCCATGACGGCGTCATCCATGCTCCTACTGACACGGACATCGTCCCCATGGACTTGTGTGCGCGGGTGGACAAGCCCAAGGATGGCATGCGACCGTTCACGCCCTGGGCTGCAATGCGCATTCCCCAGGTCCCCCCCCCCCCCCCCCCCGCCCCTGTTGGCATGTAGCGCTTGGCAAGTAGCATGCAGCGCTGACACATAGTGGGGGGTGAGCACGTGCGTGGGCCATACAACCCGCAGGTGCGAGGCTGGAAGTCTGTCACCATGAGGGCGACAGTGGCGCTAGTGGAAACAGTCCTGAAACATGATCCGTTAGGCCTTGTCCAGCAGGAGGCGGCCGCGGGGAAAGCACCGGAGCCGGCGCTGAGCCCGGTAAAGGAGGTTCGATGAAGGGATGCACGGGCATCCTCCATGCTCCAGCTGGTGTGTTCTTTGCAGCGGCCGCGTTCTATTTCGACAACGGCAAGCGGCGTACCTCGAAGTGCAAACGGTGCGTGGCGGCTGAAGTTGGTCAGCGGCGCAAGTCTACCAAAAGGTTGAAAGGAGCGGGAGGTTCTTCGAGCGTGCCACCCGCCGTGCATGAAGGCGGCGCCCCGGCTGGCGTCTCCCAGCCAATGGAGCTGATATCTCCCAGCCAAGCCTTGCGGGCGCGTTTCATCGGCAACAAGCAGTTGCAATCGGGCCAGCCCACGCCGTTTAAGTTGGACCTGACTGACGCCCAGAAGACCTTTGCTGGAGATGGCGATGGAGTGTCTGGTCGACATGTCAAGTAAGCAATTGAACGAAATGGGCTTTGGCATTCAGGGCGGGCGCATCCATATATATGCAACCCCCCCCCTAAAAACATGATGCCTTGCTGCTGCCGATGCCCGCCTTGGCATGACGTGTGTGTGCCCCTGACACCAACATGTCATCTTGCCCCCGGAAGACCTGCTGGACATTGCGGACCACACGCAGGTGAAGCCGTATGACGGGGAAAAGGAGGGAAAAGTCGACCCGTGGAAGCTGTGGCATTGGGCAAGGAGTTCGCCAGAGACCTGGGTCGGCAAAAAGCAGAGTCACATGAAGAGGTGCCCCCCCCCCCCCCCCGCCCCCTTCAACCCCTGACCCGTGCGTCGCTTATTCTGAGCGTGTGCCTTGCATGATGGCCTTGTTTGCCGCCTTGCTGGAATTGCGGCGCGCTTTCGTGGCTGGTGCCGAGAAGGCCGGCGAGCTAGCACCATGGTTTTGGTCGTGGCCGGTGATCGCGTTGCTGTTCACCCCGGCGGATGCCCCCGCTCAGCTCACCACATTGATGGGCAGGCTCCAAATCTGCGGGCCATCCTTGCATGCACGTGCCACTGCCGCCCCACTGAGGTGTACCGCGGGCCAGAAGTGAGCTTCACAGATGCCGTGAAGCACATTTGGTACCCGGTGCGCCCCCCCCCCCCCCCCCACCCACCCAGGCCGGTGGCGGGGGCGGGGGCGGGGACTGAGTGCCATCTATGTGTTGACATGAAAAGGGCCACGAGGATCACTGCCTCACGGAGAGGACGCTGGCGGAGACAAATCCGGGAGCTGCCGACTTCATCATGAGCCACAAGAACTTGATGCAGCCCCTGGAGGACTTGGAGCGTGCCATGGGTGTCCCCGAGGAGGACAGGCCCTACATGGAACAATACCATGGGTACATGTTTGGGTCGGACACGACCCACCGTGGGCCCGCGGGCGCCCCATTTGAGCTGCCCGGCGGTAAACCCTGTCCCAAGTGTCGCGGGCGTGGCAATGTCCGCTTGTACGGGCAGGGGCACATTCTGGGACTTCCCGGCTGCGGCTGTGCGGACGACCCTACCCATTACACGCCGTTCCTGGCAGCCTACAACGAGGCACTCTACCCACACATCACACCCCGCAGTGATGATGCGGAGAAACGCAATCACGACAATATGCGGCCCACTTCGGGGATCATGCTGTGTTGCCAAACCATTTGTACAGTGACGAGGACTACGCCAGCATCCATGCCAGAGCGAAGGAGCTGCGGCTTGTTGCTGAGGCTGCGGCTCCTGCTACTGCCGCTGCCGCGTCCATCCCGCCGTAGACAAACGATCGTGTCTGGCAGCACCGCCCGTGCTTGTAAATAAGCGACAATGGATCACGTCATGCTCCGGTTGTACTCCTACACTTCCTCCACTTTGGCGGGTGGGGGGGGGGGGGGTCCTGTCCTTATTACTTGCATCGGTGGCCGTGCTGGATATGGAGGTCACCGGGCACATCGCGTGGTTTCGGAGCAGCTCATGCGCACCTCCTCGTCGTGTTTGCAATCGTCGCTCTAATCCAATGCAGGGTGAGTAGCGGGACACTGTGCCCCCCCCCCCCCCTCCCCCCCCCCCCCCCCCTCCCCCCCCCCCGGGTTTATGTAAACGAATATCTAGCCGTGCACGCGCCGCAATCGGTACCCAATGAGCGGGGTATGTGATAGTGGTTTCGGAGCAGTGCAAGCATTCCGTGCGTGTGCACAAGCACGTACGACTGGGAATGAGGCGGGGGTTGCGGATGGAGTGCATCGGCGGTGCATAAAATACCGTGTTCCTGGGTTTTGGCTGCATCGGACGCCGTATTCCCATCCATCCGGCCTTCATGGACGGTTACCAAGCGAGCATCCCCGTCCGCATCCACAGGGGGGTGCTCCTAGGCAGCCGCCATAGCCTCCACAACCGGCCACGCCGACCGGGCGGGTGCGTGTGATTCCATACAACCGCATTTGAGTGGTGCCACCAGCACGCAGGCCGGGCCCACTCACCTTTGAACGCAGAAGGTCCACAATGTCACCGTCCTCGAAAACAGCGCGCCACGGGGTCGCCCCGCCGTAGTCCTCCAACACCCACTCGGTAACGACGCCGGTTATCACGCCGTAGTGCCATACTCCCCGGAACTTCTTGGCGATGACCTTCATGTAGAAGTCACCGGGATCGCCTTCCCGTATCACGCCCTCATCGGCAGCTTCCACGTCCGCCGGCGGCCACGCAGGCGCGCCGATGTCCATACCGTCTTCGCCAACGGGGTCCTCCCCCACACCCATCACATCGTCCTCCGAGACCGGCGCCGGCGGGCCGTTTCCGACGGCTGCAGCTACTCCTGCTGTTGCCCCTGCCGCTGATGTTGCTGCTGCTGCCGCCCTGCTGCTGCTGCTTGTAATAAGGCGGCCTTGCGGTGCAACTTAACCGCACGCTTCAACGAGTGGCTACAGTTCGGGTATTTCCGGAAGTGCCGCTCTCGCGCCGTCCTTTCACTACTGCCCGTCACAATGCCGTGGCAGTGCTTGCATGTGTACACGCCATTCTTCGACACACTCGATATCCATCCCTCTCCCGGCATGCATGCTGCCGCGCGCGCGCGGGGGGGGGGGGGGGGGGGGGGGGGGGGGAGTTGGGGTGGATGTAGCCCACCACCGGCACTGTGAGATTCAGATGTGACATACGGGTGACGAAGCACTACTACTAGCGACTATTATTTATCCGTGAAGGCTGCTGCCGGTGGCAGCACGTCCATCGAGTTACGTGCGAGTACATCCGGCGTTATTGCCGGCGGGCGATAAATCCTTTTTGTCATCATTCTGGTAGTCGTACTAGCCCGGTGAAGTGTTACATGGCACTGACGTATAAGGTACAAGGTTGTCCGTGTAGTACCGGGTAGTACGCGATATATTTATTAAGCCGGTACCGGGTATCTAGTACGAACCCGGGCGCGATGACGAGTCGTCCTGTGGATAACTACGACTATTAGTACATGGGAGCGCAAATCGCAGCCGTACGTATTTGGTAACAGTGGGGAATTTTGTGTACATTATAGCAAGTACTGCTGAACGGGCCTGCCAGCCGTCCGATTCAAAGGTCATCAGATGGGCGGTTTGGCTGCCATGTTTTGCCAAAGAGTGCTCACGTTACATAAATATTCGCGAGGGGGAGGGCGGGGGCAGGCAGCGGTTTGCCGAAGAATGTTTGAATTACAATATTCGCGACAGCTGCCGTCGGGGCATGTGGCGGGGGGCGGGGGGGGGAGGCGGGCGGGCGTGGTCCCCCCCCCCCCCCCCCCCCCCCCCCCCCGCCGCCCGCCGCACCCGCCGGGGGAGTGAGGGGAGGGGGGTAAGGGGGCGGGGACTACTGCTTGTTCTTGTTCTTGCGTGCCCGGGGGACCCTCCGCTTCGACGATCTCGCTGCCTCCGCCTCCGCCTCCGCCTCCGCCTCCGCCTCCGCCTCCGCCTCCGACTCCGCCTCCGACTCCGCGACCGTCAGTTTCTTACCTCGGTGCTTCTTCACTGGCCTCTTCCGCTTCTTGTCATCCGTCAATGTCTTCACCACCCCGGGAGGCTGTGCCGTCGACGACGCCGCCATGAGCTTCCTTACCTTGGCGTCGGGACGCCCCCTGTGCCCAGACGCCCACAACAAGCCACAATCGTTTCGCCTTTAAGCGGCTGAGGATGCGGCCTCCTCGGCCACCACGAGTTGCGCCGCTGGCACTGTGGAAGCCTTGGCGTTGAGGTGTGCCTTACGGCGCTCCCGGACGAACCTGCGTGCGGCACAAGTTAGCCACGAGTGGGTGCGTGCTAATGTGGAGGGTGGAGTGGTTTGTTGCGCGCCCACCTTGTCACGCGTTTCCTCATGTCTTTCTCGTCCTCCTCGATGTCGGCGGCGCGGACACGCGAGACAACAAGGCTCGCCGCCCACTTTTGCCCGGGGGGCGAGGTCTGCCATGGCACTGTGAGCGGTGAAAGGGGGGGGGGGGGGGGGGGGGCGGCCGAGGTGGAGAAACTAACACCCAGTCGACGACCGCCTTCCGCAGCAGTCAACGACACATCGGAGGCGAGGAGCAGCGCGCCACTACTATTTACATGCACGTATTGTCGAGAGCTAGTCGGTGCGGCATTGTGTCGGTGTAATTTCGCAATGTTTATTGTTGAAGTAGCACGGCGTAATGAATACGCGGTTTCACCGAGTGAATCCGGGATAATATGTGCCGTAGGGCGCGCGTATATATGCGCGACGAATGTGCGCGCGCAGCGTTGTGCGGCGGTGTGCGGCGGTGTGCGGCGGTGTGCACCGATGTTAATATAGTGTGAATATTATATCGGCCGTAGACGATCGGGTCTGGCAGCACCGCCCGTGCTTGTAAATAAGCGACAATGGATCACGTCATGCTCCGGTTGTACTCCTACACTTCCTCCACTTTGGCGGGTGGGGGGGCGGGGGGGGGGGGTCCTGTCCTTATTACTTGCATCGGTGGACGTGCTGGATATGGAGGTCACCGGGCACATCGCGTGGTTTCGGAGCAGTTCATTCGCGCCTCCTCGTCTTGTTTGCAATCGTCGCCCTAATCCAATGCAGGGTGAGTAGCGGGACACTGTGCCCCCCCCCCCCCCCCCCGGTTTATGTAAACAAATATCTAGCCGTGCATGCGCCGCAATCGGTACCCAATGAGCGGGGTATGTGACAGTGGTTTCGGAGCAGTGCAAGCATTCCGTGCGTGTGCACAAGCACGTACGACTGGGAATGAGGCGGGGGTTGCGGATTGAGTGCATTGGCGGTGCATATAATAGCGTGTTCATGGGGTTTTGGCTGCATCAGACGCCGTATTCCCATCCATCCGGCACGGATTGTCCGGTTTTCACACATTTGTGTGTTAATATAGTGTGAATATTACGTGTCTTTTACGCCGGGTGGATGGGCATCCGGCGTCCGATGCACCCCAATTATTTGCAGCACGCTACTCTACGCACCCCAACGCACTCCGCAAGCCCCGCCTCCATCCGCGTCGGAACCGATAGTATGTGTTGTTGTGTGCGCACATCGTGACAACATTACACGGTGGCAGTTGCAATTAGCGGTGGATAATGTGAAGGCGTTTTCGAAATCGACAGAGAATGAGGCAATCTGGCGGAGTGCATTGGCGGTGCATAGAATAGCGTGTTGCTGGGGTTTTGGCTGCATCGGACGCCGTATTCCCACCCATCCGGCACGGAATGTCCGGTTTTCACACATTTGTGTGTTAATAGTGTGAATATTACGCGTCTTTTACGCCGGGTGGATGGGCATCCGGCGTCCGATGCACCCCGAATCTCACCAACACGCTACTCTACGCACCCCCAACGCACTCCGCCAGCCCCGCCTCTTTCCGCGCAGGTCCTACGTTCCATTGTATGTATATACATACGTACATGTACTGCTCCGAAACCAGCCCAAACTTAATGAGTGCACAAGTGTAAACGGGGGGGGGGGGGGGGGGGGGGGGGGGATGTGGCGGCAGGGCAACCACTCACACATACCCCGGCGATGCATGACAGATATTACATGCCGTGGCGGGTCGGCGGGCCGACCCGGCGGGCCGACCCGGCGGGGGTGTGGGGGGGGGGGGGGGGGGGGTCTATTCAACTACACGTGCGACGGTGTCGTTTCGTGGAGCAGTATATGTGCCCGGCCTCATTCATACCGCCCCCTACCTGCGCTGCATGGTCCACCCCTACGAATTACTTAGCACAAACCGCCATTACTTAATAGGAACCTAGCACAGCCATGCTTATATGCCCGCTTTGCCGATCAACTTCTACGCACTTTCCGTCCCTCAACCGCCGGACATGGGGGTTAAGCCGCCAGCCTCGGCAGTTGCTTAGCCCGACTTGGCATCCCGTACCGTGTCCATGGCTTCGCAGCTCTGCCGCCGGCACACGCCGAGTCCGGCGCTTGCTGCCGCGGGGTTGCGCACGCATGCACGCACGGTAATACGCCGCCGACGCCGCCACGCTTACTTCCACCACCTTCGCCAGCCGCAGCTTCGCACGCCGTTCCGCCAACATACGAAACGCACGAATCCCCCCCCCCCCCCCCCCGCGTCATGTATAATATAGTCGAGGCGACTATGCGGGGCGCAGCACACGCCGCGGCGTGGGTCGGCGGAGCGGCATGCGGCGGGAGCCCTAATGGCCGGGCAGTATCGACACCCACACATGCACCGCCGCTCACCTCCGACGCGGATGAACCGCCTCCCAAAGGAAACATGCCGGTTGGTGGTAAGCCCAGCAGGCGTGGGGTGCCGGCGCCGGTACTGGTGCGACGGAGCTGTCGCATCAGGAACCGCACCGCATGTGGAGCAACACATGGCGGTGCCGGCCCCACCTATGTCTAGGGCCACCTCCTCACAACACCCCGCCACGACGGCGTCGGCCACCGCCGACGGCGCCGTTGCGGGGGGGGAACGCCCTGCCAGGCGACGATGATGCGCCTGCTGCGCCGCGTCAGGAGGCGGAGGAGGCCGTGGTCGAGGCGACTGATCGGGCTGAGGGGGTTGTTGAGGCGAGCGAGGCTGCGCTCGCGCCACCGGCCCCGCAGCCACCTGCGGGACATGCCGACTTGCTCGTCGCCATGTTGACCGGAGCACTACCAGCAGTGGCGGGAGGCGGCCACATGCACTATCATGTGCGTGTCCTGGCCGGACGCCCGTCATGCGTGGACTGCGGCCAACGGACGGACTGGGAGTGTTGTTGCGACGGCACCCCGGCTTTGTGCGGCCCCAAGTACCCATGCATGGCGACCCGTCAGCGGGCAGTCCCCTGCTCGACCACGGCCACGGTGAGGGCGGAGTTCCGCCATGCCAGGGACGCGTTCCACGACGCGACTCGCGCCGCCGTGTGTGAGGCTTCCGAGAAGGCACGCGCGGCTGGTAGGGTGCGCAAGGTGAGGCGGCGGACGGCCCGGGAGATGATGGAGAGCGAGACATGCCGTCAGTGAAGTCGGGCGCAATGATATTGGGTGGGGCACACGGGCGTGTAACACTTGCACTTTGCGCGTACTGCTGGGTTACATCCAGGCGGTGTCACACTATGCAACCGGAAAGGCTGCGTTGCTACTGCAAACGATGCTACGCCTCACTCGGTAGCAACCGCTGCCCCGCCCATCCCACTCGCCTTGGCGCCGCGCTGCCCCGGCCGCCGCGCCTTGGCGCCGCACTGCCCCGGCCGCCGCACCTTGGCGCCGCGCTGCCCCGGCCGCCGCGCCTTGGCGCCGCGCTGCCCCGGCCGCCGCGCCTTGGCGCCGCGCTGGGTATCGAGTCCTCCCCTCCCTGGTGAGCGCGTCCACCTGCGCCTTGCTCTCGGGGCCGTCCTCCTCCGTCACCACATTCTGCAACCCCCACCGCGTGACGAACCACGCAGCTCCTTGCAGGCGCTTGTACATGTGCCCAAGCACCGCCAGTCGCGACACCGAACGCACCACCGATGGGGACGCGAGCTCCTTCTCGGTCATGATCGCCTTCACCCGGGCCTCCTCGAACAACGGACCGGCGGTAAGAATGGAAAACGTTTCCATGTGGTGCAAGCAGTCCTCCATGACCCAGCCGGACTGCACCGTCACCTTGCCTGACCCTGCAGTCATGGAGGGAATGCCGTCACGCCCACGCCCACGCCCACGCCCGGGGGGGGGGGGGGGGGGGGTTACCTTTCGACTTCTTGGACACCGCAAACGAAGGGCGCAACCCGCGTCCAAAGTTGCTAGGTATCGGGACTAAAGCATGGCGCCGGTCTTCCTGCTTCATAGCTCGGAATCCAATGTGGCCCTGCACGGTGACAAATTTCCTCCGGAAGTCCCTTTCCAAGCCAAAAAAAAAACAGGTGGAACGGCGCGAGGGGGAAGAGGTTGACCATGCTGACATAGCCAAGGACCACATGCACATGGCACACGCCATGGCAGCCAGTGTTCTGCTTGGCCTCCGCCAGCCGGGTTGTGTTGAACGCACGCCGGGCAAGGTGCGTGATTCACTGGACAAGTCATCGCCTTCATGGACGGTTACCAAGCGAGCATCCCCGTCCGCATCCACAGGGGGGTGCTCCTAGGCAGCCGCCATAGCCTCCACAACCGGCCACGCCGACCGGGCGGGTGCGTGTGATTCCATACAACCGCATTTGAGTGGTGCCACCAGCACGAAAGCCGGGCTCGCTCACCTCTGAACGCATAAGGTCCACAATGTCACCGTCCCCGAAAACATCGCGCCACTGGGTCGCCCCGCCGTAGTCCTCCAACACCCACTCGGTAACGACGCCGGTTATCACGCCGTAGTGCCATACTCCCCGGAACTTCTTGGCGATGACCTTCATGTAGAAGTCACCGGGATCGCCTTCCCGTATCACGCCCTCATCGGCAGCTTCCACGTCCGCCGGCGGCCACGCAGGCGCGTCGATGTCCATACCGTCTTCGCCAACGGGGTCCCCCCCCCACACCCATCACATCGTCCTCCGAGACCGGCGCCGGCGGGCCGTTTCCGACGGCTGCAGCTACTCCTGCTGCTGCCCCTGCCGCCGCTGCTGCTGCTGCTTGTAATAAGGCGGCCTTGCGGTGCAACTTAGCCGCACGCTTCAACGAGTGGCTACAGTTCGGGTATTTCCGGAAGTGTTGCTCTCGCGCCGTCCTTTCACTACTGCCCGTCACGATGCCGTGGCAGTGCTTGCATGTGTACACGCCATTCTTCGACACACTCGATATCCATCCCTCTCCCGGCATGCCTGCTGCCGCGCGCGCGGGGGGGGGGGGGGGGGGGGGGGGTTGAGAGTTGGGGTGGATGTAGCCCACCACCGGCAGGGAGCACAAATGCGAGTGCGCGGCTGTCCGCGCTTGGTTCAGCGGTGAGCGGCGGTGACCGTGAGGCGACCCCGTACTTCATGCGCGTGCTGGGGCGTTACACAATCATCAGCAGTTAGGGCGGCTGCATTAAAACGCGCACCTACGAACACCACCTACCGCCTACCACCTACCGTACCACCTTCATCCGTCCACACCTCCGCCCGTCGTGCCGCACATCGCCGCACACCGCGGGGTCAGCGATGTGCAGCGATGTGCAACGAGTACGTGCAGCCGCCTGTACTTAGCCCGGGTACTCCGCGTCGGCGCGCGACAGGCGAGCCCGCGTGGGCATATCAATTTGATGAAATTATCGAAACGAGAAATGCATATAGTACTTTACAGGTCGCGCGCGATAGTCGTCGCTACTCGGTATGAAATCCACGTCCCTCGTCCGTCCCGTATCGTCCCCGTATGTCGTCGTTCGTCACCAGTAGGGCACACTTGCGTCACATCTGAATCTCACAGTGTTGCCTAGGGCGGTGTTTAGAATGTAGAGTATCTCTTCATACGCAGCGGTGGGCAGCTCGTAGTCGGCTTTGACGCCTAGAAGGTCGACAAGCACACCCCCGATGCTCGAGTTCTTGGGGGGCTTGCCAATCAGCTCGTGGTTGAAGCACTCGGGTAGCTCGCGGTCGTCATCGGGGTCCTTCATTCGTACCATTGCCCACCTGATACCGGCAAAACACACGTCGTCAGTGTGGGGAGGAAAGGGCGGTGCAAGCCAGGTAGGTTGCAAGCAGTTTCAGCGGGCAGTTGGATGCTGATGAGCACTACGCCGAAGACGGGGCCTACCTCTTCGGCACCGCCTTCCTGCGTCGCTGCCTCGGGCTGTTGCCGTTGTTCTCCCTCCTGCTCCTCGTCTTCCTCCTCTGCTGGCTCCTCATCCGTCGTATCATCGTCGCTGCCGTTCAAGCTTGATAGAAACCCTGCCGGTTCGCCTTCTTGCAGGTCGTTGTCCTCCCAGAAATTGTCGTCCAGTAGCCTACCAGCACGATCCGGCTCGCCCATCGCACCCGAGTTAGCGGCCACAACCGGACCGCCCGGAACCGGTTCCTCCTCCCCGTTGCTACCGAGGTCGTTCCGGTTGCCGGCAACGTTGTCGACTTCCATAGGGGCGGGCGGCTCCTCCGAGCTGCCACCGTCCAAGGTAAAGCATCGAGAAAATATTTGTTCGCGAAGGGCTGACAGTTGCATCACGCGTGTGCTGTAAAAGCGGCCACGGGGAAAGCACATAACAAGGCGATGTCATCTACTGGTGGGTCGAAGGTTAAAGTGGTTGGGAGTTGAAGCGGTAGGCCAGCAAGAGGGCTTGGGGCGAGGCACAAGTGGGGCATTACCGTCCATCGTGATGCCGCACCCTAACCTTGTCGTTGGGGAGCGTCGCAGTGATGACCATCTCATTATGGTTTGACATGAACCGAACACCAACCCATCGGCCGACGTCATTCCTCTGGTCAGGAACGCTGCGTTGGGCTGCCCGAGTTCGGGTTCGGCGCGGACGAGGGGGTGTCGGTGTCGCGGGGGGAGACGCAGGGGCGGACGGCTCGAGCGACGCTGCTGGCTCATCGAGCGCTTGCGACGGCGAAGAGCCTACTGTTTTTTTCATCTGAGAAAAGGGGCGGGGGGTGACCGTTACGTTGAGGGCTATGCATTCATGCGTGCACTCCATACATCGCAGACCTACGTGTTAGCACTAACGGGCACTTGCCAGTAAGCGGGGTTGCTCTGCCGAGCAGGCAGGGTTCGCCGCAGATTTGAGATGGCGCTCTCTGAAGTGGCGGCTGGTCCCGCCGAGTGTCTTCTTGCACACCCGGCACTGCACCCCAACGACCTTGCCATGTGCATTCTTGCTATGTTGAAAGATGGTCCTCGAACTGACTCCTCGCTGGCCGCCGCGAGGCATCGCACGGGGGACTGGCTCGAAGCCAGTCGCGGGTTACGCACGGTGAGCAGCTGGGAAAATGGGCATGATGAGCGGCACTTCCGTCGGACTTATATCACGACAAGCAGCGCGGCGCAGCCAGCACTTCGTCAGAACTGGTACGGTACCGGTACTCGCGCCACGTCATCTTCTGGCCGACTAGCGCCGAGCGCCCTCGCGCGCCCGTGTAGCGGGTACTCGAGGGGCGAAAAGTGCGCAAGGGACTCATATCACGTACCGTTAGCGTACGGGTACTGCCATGGCAGTCATGGCTCGGCGCGGGTACTCGCGACCACCGCCGGATAGGCGGACATTAGCTGACCGTAAGCGGATATAGGCGAGGGTTAGGCGCGGGTGATACGGAATACAGTAATCGTACAGTAAAATTGAGTACGGATACAGTACAAGTGCCGTGTTAAGCGCGGTTAGGCGAACCCCGTTTCGACGAGTGTAACCGCTGCGGCCGAGTACTTTACAAACAGTAGTCGCAACTCTGTCGGTAAAACGACGCACTTACGTAATTGACCACCCCGAAGCTGTCGCTCCCTGGGCGGCTTCACTGCGATCTCGACTGCAGGATGCTTTCGGCTCAGACGAGTTAGGACAACGGACACTCGACCTGCTATCAAGCTCCCTCACCGCTCAGACACTCAAGAGCTACGCCGGCAGACTGTCTCAGTTCGCGGAGTTCTGCCACGACTCCGAGAACAGACAATTAATTGCTGTGTGTAACGCAGCGAAACTGGAAGATGGTTGCTTTTTATGTCCACCCGTATTGCACCCAAAAAGGGCGCAACGACAGGTCCCTAGTAACCCGTATAACCTTTAGGGTTTTAAAGCCCTCTGGAGGCGACCACTGCTACTGTCGTCCGGTACGTTGCCTGGATTGGTGAGCGAGGGCACATTGGAGCTAAGTCACTGCAACCTTACCCGTCTGCAATCAACACGTTCTTCGAGCTGCACATACAACCTCGACCCCATCGCCAAGGACAGCCTACACCTCACTTCGGCAAGGCGTGGGCTGCTGATGCTGCGGCAGCGCCGTCTGGAAGCAGCCCCTTTGCGATTTCCTCTGCCTGCTGATGTAGCTTACCGCTTCGTCACAAAGGCCGAGCTGATTGTGTCTACTCCCACCCCATAGTACCAACACGACTTCCGAGCCCTCGTGGCCTCGGTTGTCAACTTCATGTTCTTTGCCACAGGACTTACTAGCGTCTCCTGCCGAGTGCGGGATGAGCATGTCGACGATTACAACATTACCCTGCAGGTGTACCGCGAGAAATAAGGCCGCGCTGGCCGACGGGGACGCGACGACCTGCGCGTACTTCTCCTTCCGGTGGCCGAGCACCCCCGAGTTGCACGTCTCCTGCACCACTTCATCGACACAATGCAGTCTGTCCCCCTGGTTGCTGTTGCCTTGGTTGAAACGAACTTCTGGGCGGTCACCCCGAGCGAGCAGTCAAAACCTTGGACTGCCGCTACGATGTCTGACCGGCTGTCTACATCCGTCCGTCTTGTCGGTGCTGCCCCTCCCGCCGGCACTTCCTGGATCTCACACAGCCTTCGCAAGGGAGCAGCGTCTGCGGCCAACGCCATCGGAGTACCATTGTCCCACATTCGCTACCAAGGCGGCTGGGCCACTAACTCCGACGTCGTTCTGGACTACATCGACCCCAACGTTCTTCCTTCACCTGGCGCATGGTTCTTCTTTGGCCACATCGCCCCCCTCCGCCACTTCCAAGTCCAAGAGGACTCCGCAGCGGTTGCCTTCCCGATGCCTCCTTCATGACCTGGCGCTACCCCTTCTCCGTCAATCCACCGCTCTCTCCGTTCGCTCATGACTGGCGAAACCAGACTCAACTTGCAATGATCTAAACTAGTTTATGGGGTTTCCTCCCTTGACCTAACCGCTTGTCAGCTACAAGTGCTGCTCAGTGGTACGGGAACTAGGCACCTGTCGTTGCGCCTTTTTTAGGTGCAGCACGAGTAGACATAAAAGCAGCCATAACAGCTGAGCCTGCCATCTTCCAGTTTTCGCTGCGTTCCACGCAGCGCCCCCCTGACTCCGTTTTCCCTCCACGCTTTCGCTAAACCATCCTGCCAATTTCGGCTCTTGAGCGTGTAAAAAGCCTGCGCGTCCTTTTTGGCAAAACCATACTCAACTTGAAATCTGCTAGTACTACGCTACATGCTGCTGCGACGACACCCGCCGCCGATGATGCCGCCGACGATATGACACACATCTGTTGCCGAATGCATATGGAGATTCCGCCCAGGAACGAGCAGTGGCGACGAAGTCCCGCCTGCCGCTGTCGCTCCTGCTAATGCAGTTTGTGAAGAGTGCCATTTGGAGGAGTGGCCACGGCATAGACAACCACTCTGTCAAGCGCGTCAGGGAGTTTTTTGGCGTTATGCGACGGTGTTCTTGTCTCGCTGGACGCTTGTCTTCTGTGGCTAAACACTTTCCCGATGGGGCCGTGACGTCCTCTGTCCGCCAAGTCGCAGGACCGTTAGCCACGGCCGCCCAGGGGCTCACTTCATCTGCCTCTGTGCTGGATGACTTCGATCCTTTCGTGAGGCCCAGTCAGCGTGGCCGCCCAGCTAGCCGACCGCCACATCCACGGTACGTTTTCAGTCTCCATGCCCGGTTTGAGAAGGCGGAGCTGTACGAAAGCCGACACTTACCGGTATGGTTTCCCTGCGTGTAGACCTGCAAGTGCACTCCCGGCTAGGGAAAAAGCACGCTCACCCACGGAAGATGCAGGGCGAGTCCAGGATGATTACCCTCGCCGCAGAGATGCCGGTCCCCGCAGTGCAGGCAGCAGGGATAAGCCACACATAGGGCAGGGTCGACCTTGGGGTGGACCACCAGATAGACGAACCGACAGACAGCACGGTGTGTACATAGCCCAGGCCTCCGGCCGTGCCACGCCATCAGTTTGTCAGCGATTGCCTTTCATATGGGATCAGGTGCTTTCTTAATCTGTGGGCCATCACATGCAGGTGACCAGCGTCAAACACACAGGCGGCCATCTGTGCAGCCGCAGGCAGACGCACCGCGGGATGGGCGCGTCAATGAGCACCAGTCGAAATGGAGCCCACTCATGGAGACCAGTGATGCCGTGATTTCAGATGCCGATGATGAGATAGAAATAGGTGTAGGCAGCAGCCGCAGAAAACGGAATCAGCAGCTTGGGCGAGACAGAGACAGAGAGCGTCGGGAGCGCCGTCTACTCTCAATGCCCCAGCATCAAAAGAAAGGGGGGGCTCGCGCACCAAAGGAGAATCCGGATTACAGCGAAACTGTTAACAAGGTGCGTGGCATGGTGTGCAGAAATGGCACTTCATTCCATTGATATCACTACAGCCACTTGATGCTGATTGTGCGCCTTTCTACCTCGGAGGCCCAGCGGGCAGATGGTGCCAGCTCTACGGCACCAAGACAAGTGGTGTTACGTAAGGAGGTATCAGTAAAGAGCCTAGCAGCGGTCATGGGTGCTTCGGCAGCTCGTGTTGAGGAAATTTTGAAGGAGCTAGGGGAGCTACCCAAGTCATCAGAGGATCTTGTGAGCTTCGACACAGCGGAGCTGGCATGCTTGGAGGCTGACATAATTGCCATATGCCAGGTAGGTTAGCCACCCTTTGCAGCGCATCGCAAGCCTGGCATAATCCCGGCACTCACTAGGGTGATTGGATGCATTACATATCCTTTGCGCAGGATGGGGGAGCTGATGACCAGATCGATGCGGTCCCTCGCCCTGCTGTTGTAGCGGTCATGGGGCATGTGGATCATGGTAAGACCAGCCTGCTTGATGCGTTGCGGAACACGTCTGTCGCTGCATCAGAAGCAGGAGGCATCACGCAGCATGTCGGCGCATTCGAGGTATGGGTGGCTGCAGTGTCTTCCACTTGTGCTCTATGGCCTACGAGCGTCCTCTGTCTGCTTGGGCTGGGATAACTGAGCCATCATTGCGGGGTGTCTGCCAGGTGGATCTTCCAAACAGTGGCAGGAGCTTGACATTTCTTGACACACCAGGCCATGCCGCTTTCAGCGCAATGCGAGCAAGGGGGGCTGCTGTGACAGATATTGTAGTCCTCGTTGTTGCAGCAGATGATTCTGTTATGCCTCAAACAATCGAAGCCATCAGTCACGCAAGGGCTGCGAAGTGCCCCATCGTGGTTGCTCTGAGCAAGGTCAGGCACTGGGGGCATGAAATGCATGATGGGCCATCATGGGGTGGACACACTCTTATGCCCATATTGCTGCCCCGCCAGGTGGACCTCGCTACAGCTGATCCAGACAGAGTGATGCAAGATCTTGCTTTGCATGGCCTTGATCTTGAGGTATATGGGGGAGAAATTCCTGTTGTAAAGGTCTCAGCACCATCGGGGGTGGGCCTGCGTGACCTGGAGGAGGCTCTCTTGTTCCAGGTAAAGCTACTTAATGCAAAACTTAGCCGAACCAATCATCTCCTGCGCTGCTTACCGTTGCCCCTTCCGTGGTGTGCTGTTTATCTCCACATTCCAGGCAGAGCTCCTGAATGTCAGAGCGTCAGAGAATGTCCGCTTTGAGGGCACAGTGGTGGAGGCCAAGCTGGATAAGGGACAGGGCGCGTTGGTGACTCTTATTGTCAATAGAGGAGTGCTGCGAGTTGGGCAATTTTTGGTGGCTGGCACCCACTGGGGCAAGGTTCGCTCAATACGCACTCCAGGTGGCGCCTTGACAGACACGGCAACCCCAGGAAAGCCCGCGGTGGTATCCGGTCTGAAGGGCGTCCCGATGGCTGGCGATGAGGTACTGCATGCAATCTGCATGCATGTTTGGCTTTTTGAAAAGGAGATAGTTTTGTGATCCTCCGATGGCTGGCTTGCCTATACAGCCAGTAATACCTACCTTTCAACATGTTTTCCTAACTTCCCAGGTTACTGAAATGGCGTCTGAGGAGCGCGCACGGAGGATCAGTGTGGCCCGGGCAGCGAGGGCGCATGACTATCGGCTTGCTAGGCTGTCAAAGACCACTGCAATGGCCAGACTACATGCTGAGGCTGAGGCGAGAGCGGCCGCTCTAAAAGCTGAGAAGGCTGCCAGGAAAGCGCGCAGGAATAGGCGTTTTAATGGGCCAGTCTCAGAGCTTGCAGGGGTGGATGAAGATGAAGACCAAGATTTTGAGCCCGCCACGCTGCCAGTAATTATCAAGGGTGATGTGCAGGGCAGTTTGGAAGCTGTAGAGTCGGCGCTTGCTGCACTGTCTGGTGAGCAGGTAATCCCTGCTGCCTTATATTCTTTTGTTGTAAACACCCCAGAGGATTACCCACTCTTGCCTACGTTCATGTTAATTGATAAGTAAATGTTGTGCTGTTATGTACCAGGCAACTGTGCACGTCGTGCATGCTGGAGTCGGCCCTGTGTCGTCCAGTGATGTTTCCTTGGCCTCTGTCACTGGCGCGCAAATCGTGGCCTTCAACGTGCGACCTGATAAGAACGCAGTTGTGAAGGAGGCTAAAGCCGCGGATGTGGAGATCAAGCAGTATCGTGTCATCTACCACCTTTTAGAAGACCTTGGTACCATGCTAGCAGGCGCAGCACCACGCGTTCAGGTGCGAGAAACAACTCCAATTGCGGAAATAAAAAATTGATTGGCAGACAGACACATGCAGCAAGATATCACCACAGAGCAGGTTTGACTATGTCGGTAATGCAGGAGGAGACTGTGACTGGCCAGGCGCAAGTACAGCAGACATTCGAGATCAATAAAAGGGGTAAAGATGAAAACACTGTCATAGCGGGATGCAAGGTGTGCCAATTTCACTGACCGCTGATACATGACTTGTGGGGCTATAGCCTGCAACTGTGCATGAATTAGTGATTGGCTGCTGAATATTATGCAGGTAACGTCGGGAACCGTCCATTGGCAGCGATCAAAGGCATACCGTGTGGTTCGTGCTGGGGATGTAGTCCATGAAGGGCTCTTGCAATCACTCAAGCGCGAGAAAACTGATGTTCAAGAGGTGGTGGAGGGGAAGGAGTGCGGCCTCATCTTGCAGGATTTCAACAACTTCAAGGTTGGTGATGTATTGCACTGCATTTGCGTTGAAGAACGGGCGCCAAAAACAGAACGTGTGGTGGGTGGCGGTCTCAAAGTCGTAGAAAAGGGCATGAATTGAAATATTCTAAAATTTTATACCTCGCCACCACAGGGGTATTGCAGTTGGCATGATTTTGTTTCCATGGTTGGCCGTACAGAGGTTTGGGTGCACCTTGACCACCTGCCACCTACTGTAACACCTATCCGCATCTCATCCATGCGCTGTCTATGCTGCCTAAACTGACACAATCCATCTCGATCCATGGTACCGCCTACAAACAACATGAACCTGTCAGACTGAAGCCTTACAACGCCGTCGCCAGTCTGCCTATCATATGCCCATACACCCGTTCCCAGCAAAAAAGGGTGACTGTTAGACCATGGTGCATTTATATTAACTGTGAGGTACCTACCTCATTCTACGTGCTGGGTCTGGCCTCGATTGTGCTTCCCATGATGCTTGCCAACTAGCCTTGCAATCATAGCCAGTCCTGCAGACTTCATACATCAGCATGGTAGACCACAGGCGTGCCTTGTTCAGTGCTTCTCATCTTGAACTGATAGTTAGTGGTCATGCGTACCACTCTGTTGAATCGATTTCTTACCACAAGGGAAACCACAGCAAGTCCAGCAGGGATAGCGTCCATAGAAATGCCCCAAAACCGCTCAGATAGAACTGATGTGGATGTGCATGGAACACAGCAGCAGAAACACACATCAGTCATGCAGACATAATGCTGGAAAGACAGTACAGCTCTCTACAGATAGGGAGGTATGAACATATAGCCATGCGTGCAATCTACCAATTGTGTACATGACGCGTTCTTTGGTCTGCCGGCTGGAATGAAATGGACGCCTTCCAAGTCGACGAACACTTATAGAGATTCCTGGCTGCACAATATACGCACAGGGGACAGCACATTGGCCATCACATGATCGCGGCAGCAAGCAAGCAGTGACAGGTGTCCCCCGCGTAATGACATGCCCATTTGCCAGATTTCAAAGACACCTAGTACAATACTAGGTGCCCCGAGTACCTGAGCTGCGCCTAGTGGTGCCGTGATAGCGATCTTCTCTGAATTAAGCAGTTTCCGGTGTGAAGAACGACTTTCCGCATTGGGTACGTTGTCTGAAATGACAAAAACAAATTCCGCCGGAGTCTAATCACAGCGAAAGAGCAAGTGCACACATTCGAATCAAAACAATGCACGCAACGAGAAGGTTCAGTGATAAAGTGATGTTACGTGAGGTGCACGCATGTGAATCATAGCTTCATACCGTTGCTGGATAGCTGATGCGGACTTCGTAGCTGCGGCCCCTCTCCAATTCTGAAAGAGAATACCTGATGTGCAGATGCAGCAAATCATTCTCAGCTATCCAGCACCGGCGTATTTACTGGCCCTGCCTGCACCTGCATCAAGTCCCGTAGGAGCATGCAAGTGATCGCAGATACATCTACCAATGGACTTCTCCTTCTGCAATACCATCCGCTCTCTGGAGTCCATATCCCGGAACCAGTAATTTGGGCTGGGTAGCGCCAGGGGTGGAAGCCTGCCAGGTTGCGCATTTCCGCCCTCAGATTCTCCAAAGAGTGTTCAACGGTCTCGCTTGGATGCAATCTGAGTGATAAGTGTCCAGAGGAAGCCTTACTTGGATGGACCCTACCGCGACAGCTGTTGCCAAAAGGGCAGCAACAAACAGTGCCGTGGCGGATCTTGCTTCAGGCGATGTCGACTGCCGTTTCCGGCCTATACAGGGATGCCAGGAGGAGATCAGCCGACAGCTTAGCACTCCTGACATGCCGGCATGGCTGCTTTTTGTCATTAGAATATCGTCA
This sequence comes from Tetraselmis striata, assembly GCA_006384855.1. Taxonomy (NCBI): domain Eukaryota; kingdom Viridiplantae; phylum Chlorophyta; class Chlorodendrophyceae; order Chlorodendrales; family Chlorodendraceae; genus Tetraselmis; species Tetraselmis striata. The sequence continues at coordinate 71,516 of VCJN01000828.1, forward strand.
CTGTCGACTGTGGCTGCGCTGATACTAACGAAATGGCCTCCCGAATTTCAAGTCCAAGCGTACGAATATCCTCCCATACCCCAACTACTTGTACTCGCACAGTGAAGTGTGTGCGTGGGCGTGAAGGGCGGGGGGAGCGGCATCTGCCGGCCGAGGTGCAAATATGGGCCCCTGTCCTGTCCTAGACCTCGATTTGTAATCCGTAATTTGATATCCCAAACTCGTGACCGTTACAGTAGCTGCGATGCCGTCCGATGACTATACTCGTATGCTTCGCGCGAACGCACGGCGGGGATGCGCTCTTGAATTTGCGGGCCGCCGGCTTGTTTTGTTTTCGCCCCCAGGACAGGACTGGCACCAGTGAAACCCTTGCAGCGTCTCTACGACGGCCGTTTGGGCAGCAGCAATCCAGTCACGGAAAGCCCCGGGTAGGCGACGCTGCGTTATAGTCATCAAGCACATTGCCGATGCATTCTGCAAGACTAATTGAATGCCAGTGATGGACTTTCCAACACTGTTGGATCACCGTCTAAAACACTGCCATCAAAATACCCGGCATTGACCACGAAAGGTCCGCCCTATGTGAGAATGAGATGTGACATACGGGTGACGAAGCACTACTAATGTAAAAGTGTATGCTTGCCCGGTTTGAGGATGCTGGCGTGGAGTTCACTCCTACTTGGGCGGTCGCATACGCTGATCACGTGGCACGTTGCTCTGGGGGCGACTCCAATCACGCCGCACACGAGTGGGCGGCACATGGCCTTTCCGACATTTGCCACGACGTGAAGTCCGCGCTGGGCGTGGGTGTCCAGATCCTCACGGACCCGTCTGTGCTTGTTTCTCTCCCGAAGGGCAGCAACGGGCGGCCTGCCGATGTTGGGCTTTTTGGGTATGGCGGCATCCGCGGAAACACGGTTGTTGTCAATACTACCATTGCCCCTATCCTCGTCGTGTCAACCTCGGATCCAACGACTGCTTTGCGGGCTGCAGAGCGCCGCAAAATCCAGAAGTATGACGAGGGTGTCCGAAACGCTGCCGGTATGCTTCGCTTTGTTCCCTTCGCCGTTTCCGAGTTTGGCTCGCTGGCCCCGCACGCCGAGGCTTTCTTGGTGGAGCTCGCGAAAGCTAGCCAAGCACACACTGGCAAAAAAATCGGCCAATTCTTGTCTGCGTGGCGCCGCCGTTTCTCCTTGCTCATCAACATGGCACATGCAGACAACGTTCTTGGCGGGGTCGCGGCCGCGCGTGCGGCACGTGATGGTGCTCCTGCGCCTGCGTCGCGTCGCTCGTCGGCATGTGTTGCTATGACCCGGGTCATTGGCTGCAAGCGTCCTCGCCGCAGCTGATGGCCTACCCCGGGGCGGGGGTTCCTTAAGTTCCTGGCAGCTAAGTGACTTCGTGGTTCCCTTGGCTCCTTCTTGGTTCTTGGCTTCCTGTCCTCTTGCTCGCCCTTGGTTTTGGGCTTGTGTCTCTCTTCTGATGGCAACCTTTCATAGTTGTTGTTAGTTCTGTTGTAGTGCGCTTTTGTGAAAGCCCTGATGTAATAACAGGATTAAGCACTACTAATTGTTATGTACTCTACACTGCTGTACTTTGTACTGCGGGAGCCGACGGAGGAGCGAAGAACTGGCGACTGAGGCGGACGGGAACGAGTACAAGCCAAGCGAAGTACGAGCATGAGCATTGCGAGTGCGAGTACAAGTGAAGGCGAAGTACTGGTATGAGGACGACGAGGCGTCAGTACGAGCGACTACAAGGCGACTAGTAGTGCAGGACAGTATTACGAGTACCCACATGGGGTGCGAGTAACCTGTATGTACCTGCGTACCAGCAGCGGCGATTGTCGTACGCTATTGTGAGGGGATGCGCTTATGGTGGCGAGAGTCTGTGCTACTCCGAGGTTGTGAGGGTGAGTATTGTCTGATTACAGTTCCGGCAGGGCGCCGTGCTGATATATCAGCTGGCGCCGGTTGGCCGACGCGCCTACGCGCCTGGCGCTACGCGCCTTAATGTGTGCTACTGTTGATTAGGGTTAGTGAGGGTATAGGATATATCCTCACATTCCACCCCGCTCTGATGAATCTGAGACAGCAGATTCACGGTGGAAACCTTTGCGGGTGGCTCGCCTTAGCAGCAAGGTATGCTGGTGAGGTTGAGATATGTTTGTATCGTTCTGACCGCATATAGTGCTGCATCAGCGGTGAATACCGCATCGTTTCATAGGGCCTCCAGTCATCTCCAGGCGCTGGAAAATTATGGAACCTTACTTTGAACAGCAAGGCTTTGCCCTTCGCATATAGTCGTGGGTACAGTGCCAATTTACAGTCAGTGATGTCCGCAATGATTGGGTCATCAGTTCTGCGCATCTGCCTGCCAATCAAGGCATCAGGAATGTCTGTTTGCGCAGATACAGTATCCCAGAGTCTCAGCTTTGAGACATGAAACACTGGGTGGCACTCAAGCTCAGGTGGTAATAGTATTTTGTAGGCCTGAGGGTTCACCTGTTCGATGACCTCATTATGGTTCTACATATCGTTGTTTGAGCTTAGGACACTTCTGTCCTCTTATGATCATATCGTCAGTTTTTATCATTATTTTGTCACCGATCTGAAAAGTCATCGGTTGTTTATTGTTTTTGTTATGGTAATGCCTTTGGTATTCTTTGGCAATTATGATATTT